>JABUQX010030616.1:0-22410 GCA_015478945.1 Trachelipus rathkii
AAACTATAGGGTATAGGGTATAGGTATAGGTATAGGGTGGCCCCCTTACTACACTTGTGGATCTATTATCATTAACATATTTTAGCAAAAACCTTTTTGCACTTTTATTATTATTATTATTATTATTATTATTATTATTATTATTATTATTATTATTATTATTATTATTATTATTATTATTATTATTATTATTATTATTATTATTATTTTTATAATTATGATAAATAATATGCAACTGTTTTCACTATTATTGATAAATATCATCATATATTCATCACTAGTCATCATTTGACGGTCATTGTTACAACCACGGTACCTTCCTAAATATATTTTATTTTCTGTAATATTTCAACGTGTCTGGTAGTAAAATAGTTCATGTCCAAAGCCATAATGCTAATTAAGCACCGACATGCCTTATTATATCAAATACATGGCATACAATTAAACAATATATAAGCAAAACAAAGGCCAGTTTCCAAAAAACTTTAATTTTTCAAGCATCTAAAATTTTAAAGGTATAGTTTCACACAATACCTCATTCTAGTTTTGGCCGACGCATCAGGTGCGGTGCGGTGCGGTGCGGTGAGTGATGTGCTCATTTTGGTGCGGTGTGGTGCTCCACACAAATCCTCTTCCATATACCTCATACCTCATACCTCATACCTCATTCCATATACCTCATACCTCATACCTCATACCTCTTCCATAAATCACACTACAACTGTCTTTACTTCGAATCTAATCCTATTCAGATATGGCTACTAGATTAATGACCAATAAAAAATATCTACGTCCTTCATAATCTTATTACCATAATCAGCATTCAATACGTTTTAATTTATGGAACTAAATCAAAGACCGTGATCAAAATATTTTAACATCTTGTTCAATATCGTTTATTGCACCTTGACTCTCAACTCTTATGTCTAACTCTCTTTATAGCTTGGTCAATGTGTTATTATTATATTATTATTATTATTATTATTATTATTATTATTATTATTATTATTTATTTATTATTATTATTATTATTATTATTTCCAAGAGAGTGAGGACTTGATAAAGATGACCAGTGTTTCTTTCAGAAAAACTAATTTTCGCGGGGGGGCTTTACAGAGATTCGGAGGGGCACATAAGTATAACATAATTTACATAAAATTAAAGGATAATGATATTCTTGTCACTTGTCAACTAATCTTAGTCTTATTAGTTACTATCTTACTGAATTAGTAAATATCCGAAATATAACCAAATCTTTAGTTGTAAAAATATACAATCTATTTGTGAAATTTATTGGGAAGTTAGATAAATAAAATAACATAACGGTACGAAAACATTATTATGAGAGAATATTATAATTAAAATATATAATATGACGCCAAATAAGGAAATAGATCTGGTAGTAATGTAATGAGAGATATATATATATATATATATATATATATATATATATATATATATATATATATATATATATATATATATATATATATATATATATATATATATATATATATATATATATTTTTATCTAAATATATTTACACACACACACACACATATATATATATATATAGTATATATATATATATATATATATATGGAAAGAGTAGTTATAGTTATATATATATATATATATATATATATATATATATATATATATATATATATATATATATATATATATATATATATATAACACTTCTCCGCAGGCCGTAAAACAATGTTAGTACTTAGTAAGTTAGGTATTAAAGAAGTAAGTTCAAAAGGGAATCGTATTCGAGTTTTTTTCGTCGCATACAAGTCTACTGTTTTTCTAGAAAATCCTCAGTTGGAATCTAGACCCCTCGATGCTTATCATCATACAACGCATTAAGGTTTCTGGCAGTCTATTTCTTGTCCTACTTAGTATTCGGTTCATAGTACTAAACGATCTTTTTACGAAGCTGTCATTACAGGAATGACAAGAAGGATTTCACAGAGATTTTGTAACTCACAATATCCCACCCCGCTTCCAATATTTTCGACAATGAACTTTCATCTGCTTATTTCGCTTTGGAGCATGGAATTGATATAAAATTGAAGGATTTCAGGTCAGCTAGTACACCTTCCGCATTGGGCATCGGAAATCTGTCACAAAATTTTCTAACTTCAATATCCGGTGAATTTGCGCCACGACCGAACATTCAAAGACCATAGTTTATCATTATATCAATTGACGGTCGTTGAACCTTTCTTCAATTTCTTCGATTGCACTATCGCTGTATATCTTCATCCCTTTGAAATGCATTTTTCTTATCTTCATCAGCAATCAGGCGCACCTCAGATGCAAACTCCTCCATTATTTCACACCCGCTTTTTTGTAAGTCACTATTGAAGTCCCCACACTGATTTGCATGCATTTGCAATTTTGTTCCAGTAATTAGGAGATGACTTTGGTCATACTAAAGTCCTCTTTTGCAAAGCACATATGTGTAAGAGAGTGCACTCCATGATTTCTTATCTATTACATGAAGGTGGTGACAAGCAGTCCCTCATTTCTGATTTCAGCAAGATGCTCCCTGCAAGTGATGCAAGGTATGTCCCTTCTTTGTTCACAAGTCATCAAAATTGACTTTAAGCTCCTGAAGACAGCATTCACTATCTATAATGAGATAATCATCTCACTTTCCGGAATCTTGAGGATTGGATCATTGATTATTTAATTGAATATCATGCAAAAATTTCTTTTTTTTTATGACTTCCTAACAGATTGTAAATCTCTTTCAAAATATAAAAAACTTTTAATTTTGATTTATTCCCCTTCCAGAGGCTGTTGCCAGGGTCAATATATAAATGTATATATAGATAACTTTGTTTGGGTTTTCTGAAAGCCTTTTCTTACACCTCCAACTTATCCAGCCATATTAGCACCATCAAAAGTAATAATGTTGTCCTAATTTAAATCAAGATCAGTCAGCCCTTATCAATAGATTTGCAATAGCTACATCTTAAATATTATACTTAGCCCCATTTCACTTCTTAAAAAGTGCTTCATCACAAACTGGGAAACTTCTTGTTTTTCAAGTTTTTTTCAACTCATCTTCAAAACTTCGCCATACATAATATGGAAGTTTACTGGTAGTGTCCATAAGGTAATTTGACCCATCACCTAATCTTTTCATACGAAAATCATCATTCAATTTGTCCAAAAATACTTTCAATCAAACTCTGATATTTAGTAGTGTAAGCTACTCCTTCCTTATCAAAAATACAACCCTCGCAAAAAGTATTTTTAAACCTTCCCTATTAAGTCCCTTTCACTTTCACTCTGTTGGAACAATTTGAGCGTGAATCGGTTTATTCATAGCCTGTCTCCTGAGGTTTTCCATTTCTACACTTTTAGTGTGAGCGAAGAGTGTTCATGCTTCTCTAATTTCCCAATTTTTCCTAAAGCTTTTACATCCTGAAGCTTTCTCTTTCACTGAAGGTGTAGCCAACTAGCATTGGCGATTTCGGGTGGGGATGAAATTCCCGGTAGTTGTTACTGCATACATTTCCAGAATGTAGAGCTTGATGATCTTTGTACCTTATTTTCTAAACATTCTTTTTTAAATTAGTAGGTTTAATTTTTTTAGAAACTGCAAGAGCGTTTCCTTTCTCGGTTTTTTACTAGGTCCTGCTGCTGCGCTACATTGAAATAAGAGTTTATTGTTCTCCCCATGATCCCGAAAAAGAGAAGAGGAACCGATGAAAAAGCACAACAAGAGCCAGAAACGGATATATATATATATATATATATATATATATATATATATATATATATATATATATGATATATACATATATATATATATATATATATATATGTATATATATATATAGAGATCATGAGAAAAATAAATACTAATAACTATATATTAACTAAGGCACTTCCTACCTATTGGTATCTTCCTAGCAAAGTCTCTCAAGAATGTCTATTTTTCTGTATAATGTCTCAACTGTCAGATCAGTCGTGAATTTGACAACCTTCTAAATATTTATGGCTACATTCAGCAAAAGCCTTTCAGT
This sequence comes from Trachelipus rathkii, assembly GCA_015478945.1. Lineage (NCBI taxonomy): Eukaryota > Metazoa > Arthropoda > Malacostraca > Isopoda > Trachelipodidae > Trachelipus > Trachelipus rathkii. Next base: position 4,051 of record JABUQX010030616.1, read on the forward strand.
TTTATTCCATGATCTCTATTATTTGCAAAAGATATATAGATTTAAACATAAGATTTTATCTTTTTATTTTGTAATTTAAAGCAAAAATTAATTCATGCTGATTTTTTCCCGGCTCGATCGTCTCCGGGGGCAAAGACCCCGGAAGTATGCCTGAAAAAACACGAGGATGACGAGGTGGTTAAGTGATCAAAGATTGAAAGTGGTTCAGATAGTAGTTTGTGAGAGCTAATTGTCTGTAAACAACAACAACAACAACAACAACCACTGGCAAAAAAATGTCCCGGCCGCCAATTGGCAACAACGGCTGAAACTGGCAATGGTCAACGAAAAAACGGCAACTGACAATGGACGAGGATGGTTGCTACTGAAGGATGGATGTGGAAATTTAACACCTGCTATTACGGGGGTTGGGGACGGGGGCGGAGGCGGGGAACGAGGGGGGAATAAATTAAAATCTGAGGGTGAGCAACAGATCGGACTCTGCCCTTCAAAAAGAAACTCAAGTCCCTTAAACACATGGGTGGGACACAGTGTCCCAAAAGCTTTTAAAAAAAGAACGTGGGTATGAATTCCAGCAGAAGTGATGGAGTTTAAATCTATCAAAAGGGGACCATTGCCTTTCAAGATAGGTGAATATTGGGCTCTGATGGTAACCATAGGGAAAATGGGAATATCACACCAAAAATACACTCAGGAAAAAAAAATATGGAACAAAAACTTAGTGACCAGATTTATTGAAAAGTAGTGAAAAACAGCCCAACAAAAGAACGTGGACCATGCCCGATACCATTATTGGTCATGAAAGAGCGTGAATATAAAATACCGCAACACAAAACGGTATAAAATAGGACTCCAAACACCCAAAACAATGGAATATATTTCTCCCAAACCCCACAATGTAGAAATTTGCAAATCAGTCCTCGAAAAATAACCTCAAGAAGCGACAGAAAATCTCATGGTTGCCAGATGGAATATTTTATAGCACTTAATACTAAATTTAATTTTTCAACGACCGAGAACCCTAAACTACTATGCTAAAGGCCTACATGGAGCCCACCAGAGTTGGGAAAATCAATCCAGGACACCAACCACTACAAGGCGTTTTGAAAGTTATAGAAAGTAGGGAAAGTAGAATCAGAAATTGTGCTCCAGACTTTATCAATAGTGTGTTTGTAAGAATGAGCCTAGCTGTTAAGTCTGAGGTCAGAAAGCTCAATAGAGAAAAATATAGGAGTGTGTAGAGATAGACGAGTCGCGCGAACTAACATTTAGTTCCATTTTAGTTAATTTTAGTTAATAAATTAACTGAAAACATGTTTCCTTAACTAGTTCTCTAATTTAAATATATATAAAAAAATTAGCAATTATCAGCTTTTATTTATTTTTTTAATATAAAATTTATAAATTTAAAACAAAATATTCAGTTATTTTGAGTTCGTTTTAGAAATTATGAAATCCAATTTACAATTAGAAAAATAATTTACAAGTTAGTTTCAGTTGACACTTCTAACCATCAAAATTAAATAACATCTAACATTTTCAACTCAAACATGCCTGGTAGCTCAGTCGGTAAAACGCTACTCTCGCATTCCCTATAACCCAAGATCGAATCCTGATCGGTTGTAAAAGCAAATCCAAGTGTGTGTTGTGTAGTTTAATTACCTGCACAGCTAAGCCACTCGGTTAACTGAGACCAATATTATGATACACCAGAGATGACGAATCATGACAGAAACCTTTGATCATCGAGGAGTAACAGGAACAAATAATAATAATAATAATAACTCAAATTTTAGGAAAAACTTGCCTATAATGAGGAACATCTGCAGGATCATAAAGTTTCCTCTCATTATTAAACCAGGCATCTGCAGCATTTTCATGCTATAATTGTTCGCCTCCCTGAAGAGGGTGCTCCACTTGACTTTTGAAAAATATTCTCAGCAACACTCGAATATCTATCTGCAGATTTTGTACATAAAACAATTACTGAAGTAAAATGATAATAATAATAATAATAATAATAATAATAATAATAATAATAATAATAATAATAATAATAATAATAATAATAATAATAATAATAATAATAATAATAATAATAATAATAATAATAATAATAATAATAATAATAATAATAATAATAATAATAAGAGGATTATCTTTTTCTTCATAGTTACTAGAGGTTGTAGCAAATTCCCACTGACACAACCTCGTATGGACAGATAATAGAATAGTTGAGGATAGATAAGCCTGAAGTAAAGGTTTATTAAATTATATTTTCTAAGAAAAGTCTATAATAATCTTACGAATGCATAATTTATATAGGATAGTTTCATCACAAGGCTATTGATGTTTTTTTTGAAGGAGAGCTTATCATCGGGGATAATACTTAATAATTTTGCAGACGTTGACCGATTTATAATAACATCTTTTACTCTAACATTAAGCTGAACATGGTTCTTCTGATTTTTTATTACTAGATAATGTGTTTTAGGAAAGCTTAGGAAGAGTCTGTTTGCCTTTACCCAAGTTATAATGTGTTTAATTCATTGTTTACTTTGCAACTTAGTATTTCAATACCTTGGTCAGATATTCAGATGGCATATTGTGAATGCAGGTAATTGTGACATATTTTAAGTCATTTGTATATATACTAAAAAATAACTGACCCAAAATGGCCATTTGGAAATGAAACAAGGTAGGATAATGTGTCACCTAATCAAATGAATTGTGTTCGATCAGATAAATATGACTGAAACCCATTTAGTGAGTCATTTGTGACACCAAGTCTTTTTAATTTGCTTAAGAGTAGGTTGTGTGGAACTACATCGAATGCTTTCGAGAGATCTAGAACACATCTATTTTTTTTTCCTTAGTGCTTTTGTTCATATTTTCAGTAAGGAGGATTAGAGCATCTGTGTTGTGGTTTCAGTAAATTCAAATTGAGCTTGTGACAGAAGTCCATGCTCACTTAAATAATTAGTAAGTTGATTGTGAGCCACTTTCTCAAGAATTGTATCATTTATACTTAGGAATGAGGGAGGTCGAAAGGTTTACGGAATGGAAGTGTAAATAGCTTTGAGAAGAGGGGTGACCTTTGCAATATTTAATTTAGTTAGATTTAAGGCCCATTTCAAGTGAGATATTACAGATGGTAACTAATATGAATATGATTTCTTTTATACAATATTTGTAAATCCAGTTTGGTACACTGTGAATGTCAGAACGTACTCTTTATAGATATTTACAACACAGACTATGTCAGAAATTGATATGCTTTAAAGCACAAATTTACATTAATAATAATAATAATAATGAATAATAATATAGATTTCTAACATTATTAGAGTTATTGGAAAAGTATTTCAGGTTAGAGGTGTTTAAAAGTGCTCCCATAACCCATATCTCTAATCAAGAGTAATTATGGTAATGAAAATATAAGAAATATTGGGTAATTGTGGAGTATTATAGAGTATTATATAAATTCTGTATAGGGAATAGTAAGCACTATGTATATTTAAGATTTTTTTTTACAGATGCTTCATTTGGTAATGTGGAAGGTATGAAATCACAGATCGGTTATTTGATAGGGATAAGGGATGAGTTGGGAAATAAATGTCCTTTGCTGTGGAAATTAGGAGTTGCCATCAAAGAATTTTTACACAATCTTATTGTATTGATTAGATAGAGTGACACAAATTCGTTCCACACATAGCCACACTATAGACATTATTTCAAGTAAAGCAGATGTCCGAAATCATTTAATTCGCTATTGTATCTTATATCCAGAACTATGGAGCTATGTGTTAAATTGGACGTCCTATATGACGAGATAAGATCAGAGAGAGTTATGAATATTTATTAAATATTTAGCTAAAAGGTAAATTAATAAGAGCACTTTGTTATAAATTTGCTATTGTCAGTTCTACATACAAGGTACTTATTGAATTAAATAGAATTAAAGGAATTGAGAGAAGAGAACGTATTATGAAAGAAAGGTTACGAAAAGAAGAAAGTAAAAGAAAATTAGGGGGTGGAAAAAAAAAGGTTAAAGTATAAACTGAATGTGTAACAAATAAGTAGAGTAGTTAAATGTAAAGATATATATTTAAAACGTGAAGAGGGAAGATAAAAAAGAGGAGAATGAGAGAAAATAAAGTGAAGAAAGTGAAGTAGAAAAAACGTAGCGTAAAGATGAATTTTATCACTTTATATTAGGTACTAGATATGACGTAATTGTAATAGTAAGTAAAAGCGGGTAGTGAGAATTCATCAACCAGTGATTAGTTATATACTAATTAAAAGCCCTTAGTTAAGACGGGTTATAGGGAATACTTATAGTTTATTTGATATGTTTTTCTTTCATTTCAGTTGTCATGAACAAATGTTATGTTTTAAATGTGGGAGTTATTAATTATAATAATGAATTGTAACATATTAAATATATAATAATAATTAGGTGAGACAAACTTATTGATCAAATAAGTTTAATATAAATCTAATAGTAAGATGCTAGTTATGCTTCAGTTGCTGTATATTCAGAGATGTGAGAGAGCCAACAAAAATGGAAGGACAAACTGATATTGATGGGAGATTATTAGTTCTTAAGCGTTTCTCTAAACTATCTTGTGTGTGGTGTTTATGAGAGTATTTTATATATATATATATAAGACTTTATAAATAAAAATTAAACTCTACGTACTATAACCTCATTTTCAAGATCTAAAGATAAATTAATTAAAAGTTACTAAACTAATAATTCATACACTCTATATCACTCACCTACTAAATTCTAAGTCTCTTCTGACTTCTCACAATATTTTTATTATTATAATAATAGGCGGCCATGCTGATCATAGGTATTTGTTTCATTTAATATCGCGTACCTCTTAGTTGAGTGAATACTCTGAATGTTACCCATATATATTTAATAATATATATTTATAACCTAATATAACTAAGTATATATATATTAATAACAACCCATAAAAATATATTATATATATATATATATCTATTAATATATATATATATATATATATATATAATATCTAATATATATAATATATATATATATATATATTTATATTAATTATATATGTAATATAATATTATAATATATTACTATTATTAATATATATATTATATATATATTAAATTATATAATATATATATGATATTAATTATATTATATTAATAATATAATATATATATATATATATATATATAATTAATATATATTATATATATATAATATATATATCTATATATATTATATATATATTAATTAATAATTATATATATGTTTATATATATATATATTATATATGTATAAATTAATATCATATAATATATATATATATTAATATATAATATACTACTTATATATATTTCTGTCGAGTGACCTACCCATTTAATACAGGCACAATAGAGGAACCATGCATAAAAATTAAAATTCCCAGAATTGTTTAAAATTTCTTAAAAGTTTAGTTGTTAATTAGGTCTATAACGTATATATATTATATATATATATATATAATATATAATATATATATATAAAATAGTATATATACTAATAATATATATCTTCACTATCTATTCGCTATTCACAGATCAATAATATTTTCTATTTCTTTCGAGTGTTATCAATAGAAGTGAAATAATAATTATTAATTATAATCTTATATATAATTATTATAAAATATATAATTATTACTATTTATATGATTATAAATTTAGAGAAATACATATCATATTATAAAATATATATATATAACTAGAGCTTATTCAACCATATGACAATGATTAATGAAACAAGTCATAAATAGACAATAAAAAAAAGGGAAAAATAACTGTCAAAAACATAATTTAAAAATAAATAGAAAAAGACTAATGAAAAATCATTATTATGTTTTTTAACCTTTATACATACTTAATATAAATTTAAAATTTAATTTAAATAATTTAGACATCTATATATATATATTACAAAATTATAAAAATAATTTATATATATTAAAAGAAAAATGTAAAAATAATTTTGCTGCTCATGGTTGAATTAATAAACGCATTGATTTCAACTATAAAGTATAAATCATCTAGACATATACAATAAGCTCTATAATAATAAAATTAAAGGAAGTTTAGATAGAAGAATAGCCCTATCCCATCTATATAGAAATAGAAAAGGATTTATAAAAAACAATATTGAGGTGGGAAAAGTTCGCCTTACCTCAATGATATCTTTCATCATAATTATTATAGAATTGATATATCACATATGTCACTTAAAATATACACTTCTTAATTCATTATCACATCGTATTAATTCGACATAAATATATTTACCACACAGCTTCAACATCTTATTCGTATCATACTATCCACATATAATATAGTAATATATACACTATTCAATCAACTTCTGAGAAAATCACACAAAACACATATCAAAACCAAGATCTACCATAATATTTATAAATTAGGATTTATTTATATCTTATATTAATTTGTAGGTGTAGTATGTGAAAAAATAACTATTTTCGAATTTCAATGTAAGTAGAAGAGAAGAGAGAGAGAGAAGAGAGGGAAGAGAGAGAGCAATTAAGATGAGAGAATGAGAGAGGAGAGAGATGAGAGAGAGGAGAGAGAGAGATGAAGATAGAGATAAAGATGATAGGGTTCTATATATATTATATCTATAAAATATACAATATATAAGTAATTACACATTATCTACCTATACTGAAGAAGCTTATCTATTAGAGCTTCTAAGGTTTTAGGTCTTCTGAGTCCCCTTCAGAACTTGCCCTCATAATTGCTTGCTTTCTAGAGAAAGCAAGCAACCGGGATTATGAAGGCATTACGTTCGTTGTATATCGGTGTACTTTTCTATATCTTTGGTAAAATAAATCTCATTTTGTATCTTTAAAGGGTATATTATAATATATAGAGTTTTTTTATTATATATTTTATTTAACTTAAGTATATAAATAGCTTATATTCACGATATACCTTTACACTCTAAATAACCTATAAGTAAGGAGATAAGATTTCTACAACGTCGAATTGATATGTATCAAGAAGTTCTTACCTTATTAGGCATAAATGGTCAGTATATAAATAGGTATACTAATATCACTCTTCTCAACTATCATCACATACGCCCTATCCTTTGAAGAAGATCACGCGCTAGTACTTTAGTACAGCTAGTATGCTTCATTATATATAATAGCTTATGCTATATTAATATATATTCACTATTAAATCTGAAATACTCTTCCTTCTTGAATTTCCTCATTAATATAGTTATTGAATTGGCTCTTAACAAACTCTGATGGAAACAATTTAAATCTTTGATATATATATATATATATATCATTTAAAAATAACGCACCATTGCCGCTTTATAGACTATATATAAGTGTTATATATAATATTTATATATATAATTTAATATTAATATATATTATATATTAATATATAATAATAATATATATATTAATATATATATATAATATATATATATTATATATAAATATATATAATTAATACTAATATTAATAATTAAATATAATATATATTTAATATTAATAATATATAATATATATAATATATATATAATATATATAATATATATTATATATAAATAATATTATATAATATTAATATATTATATATAAATATATATATTATATATGAATATAATATATATATATATCATATATATATATATAAAATATATATATATATTTAACATATATTATATATATATATATATATACTATATATATATCACATATATAATATTAATATATATATATATATATATATATTAATATATTTAATTATAAATATATATAATATATAATAATATTATGATATTATATATATTTTATAATATATTTATATATATATATTATATATTATAATTATACATATATTTATATTATATATATATATATATATAATTTAGTAAAAATTTTATCATTTATATACTAATTTCAATTATATACTTCTCTATATGAAAGAACAGATTAATAAAGTCTCACTTATAATTTGTATCTATTTTATAGGATGATTATTTAAATTATCAAATTTATTATGTACAAATTAATGAAACTGTCTTATATTATTATAAGTTACACCCCTCACCTAGTGTATAACGAAGGAAATTTGAATGTTTCTCATAATATAAGATTTCTATATTTTATTATAATATTTAATAATTAAAAATGGGATAAGTACTATTATTTAATATTATTTACCAGATAAATGTATAATACATAAATAAGAAATAATGAAAGAATATACTATATTTAAATTATCTTTATGTGAAGCATTACGCAAATATTGATACATTTTATAGATATTATGAGATTCACATTTATGCCTCTCTCAAAATAATTGACAGCGTAATCGTAATAATTTTATTTTCTATATATATAAATTATATTTAATAAGTGAATTACATTTTAAATAAATCACGTATTGAATTAAAAAATTCCTCTGCATATTTATTATAATAATTTATAAATTATATATTAAAATATATATATATTTAAAGTATTTTAATACAATATATTTCATTGTTAATGGTATATAATATAACTAACGATAAACTTCAATCCTTGGTTAATATTTTTGAAGCTTTTCTTGCGTTTTTAAAGATGCAGACATCATGTCACCGTTAATATTATAATGCTTTCATTATTTATTAATTTTCTTTTACAATATACAGAATAATTTGTCTGATGAGAACTTTTATAATGTATGATTGATAACGCCAATATTATTTTCCCTTCATAACTTTCACTCTAATTGATTAATATTCCGAGGTAGTTAAACTTGTCGATCAAAATAATAACAATGACATTAATAATAAAATATTATACATAATTATTTTTTAAGTGGTGAGTATATCATATATAGAACAAAAGTACCTAGAATGAAATAGAATAAGAAAGAGAAAAGAAGAGAAGAGAGAGAGCGAAGAAGAGACAAGAGAGAGTTTATCAAAGGGGGATAGACTATACTCCATGGAAAGAAAGAGAGGAGAGATTTAAGCTCTGAGCAAGTGGAGATTGAGAAGCAAAATTAAGAATTAGATATTATCGATCAGGAATATGATAGATAGATATTGATAAGATAATTGCTACTAGATCTAGAACTAGATAGATAGATAGATACTTGATATTATGTAATCAAGATAAGGTATAGATCAGAAAAAAAAAGGACAAGTAATAGAATAGTTCTATTTCATTGGAGAGGTTTTGTATTATAAGTATAATTATATTTAAAAAGTTAATTCGTTAATAATATTCAATAAGTTTAATTATAATATAACATAGACTTAGACTGATTAATAGAGATCGAAAGATGGACAGCAAGAGAGAGATGTAGAAGGCAGTTGTTTGACAGAGGATAGAGTGCAACTAAGGCGGAGTTCTCCGTAGGCGTATCTCACAAGGAGCGGAGCAAGACGTATGGATAAGAAGCGATCGTATTAGAGAAGAAGCACGAAGTGAGACAGGTCAGCCAGAGCGCGAAAGAAGCCAGTAGCATATAGCATAACGAAAGAGAGCAAATCGACAGAATGTCTCCTGTGTGAGACTGGACGGGGTTGCTTATGAATGGCTTAGAAAGATAAGAGGACGGAAGAAGGAGAATGGAGAATGACATAGATAGATAGATAGATCTCTATTATGAGGAATACGAGTAGATTAGAGATATCTACGGAGTTAGTATTCATATAAATCCATCAGATGACTTGTTACCCATTAAATGAACTGATAGATTGGTGAGAAGTAGAGACACAGATATAGAGACTCGCGCCTACAGAACTTGGGAGCGCAGCATTGTAGAAGACATAGGATATGTAACGCAGAGAGTCGCAAGAGACCGTATGAAGTCACTATATATCCTTTATAAAGGAGTCATCTACAGGAAGTTACTGGCCCATGATTTGCGTTACTGCAATGGACTACATTCGAGATAGTGCGGCTCAGAGTGATGAGTATACATATCTTTTATTCTATTTTGTGTGTAATACTGAAGAATAGTCGACCTCCTATGAGCTAATCCCAACATACTCATCCTTCTGAGAGTTTACCATCCACAGCTTTTGCGATAGTGGCTTAATATTTAAACCTCGGCCTGAATCATACTTAAATGATACGGTGATAGGAGTGATCACAGTGACACAAGTGATGAGTCCATTTTAGATCCGAGTATATTACCCTAGTGAGAGTCGCCCAAGGCCTTATCAGCCTTTTCCTCCACTATTAGATCGATTAGCATGAGAAGTTACCAGATTTGTGAGTCACGGCAGTGCTTACTGGTAAGTGGCCGAGGATACTATGGTTTATTGGAACGGTAAGTGTACCGTTTTCCACGTCACAAACTCACTTCGATTTCCCCAGAGCTTTGGAAGTGGCCATAGCTCGAGTACCCTCTATATCTGATAACGGAAGTTGGCCGCGGAGGGGTCACCCAATATTAGACCGGTAGTTACCGTCCCCAATAGGCCTTCGCCTTTCCTCACTATAGTCGAATATCAGTGAAGTATGAGCCTGAGAAATTCGAGGTATCTGCCTATTATATCAATATATACTATAGTATAGTAGTATATATATATGATATATATATATATTATCATATATATAACTATATATATATTATAATCATAAAAATTTTATATCCTCTATGCAACCACGAAACTAAATCCATGTAATTTAAAATCATAAAAGCATAAAACGATATATCAAAATCTTTATAAAAGAGAGCTTAGGATTTAAAAATAAATAGACACCAAAGCTTACCGGACCCTTACACCTGGAGTTTTATTCAATGGAATGTAAATCTAATTAAGAGGATATACATTCTAATATGAACATGGACATGTCTAGTTGTTCGCCCTAACCTATTTAATTTTATTTTTTTCCTAAGTTACCTTAGAAATAATTATTTCAAATTTTTTTTCATCCCATTAATAAATCATTTTAACAGGTTATTCAATTTTTTAATTTCTTCCTGTATTTTGTTGAAGTTATGTTATGTTTTTTATATATAAAAAAGATTCAATGATATATTCTTTTCTAAACATTTTTGCCACATATAAATTTTTTTTAGCGAATTCATATTAATTGCTATGAAATATATTCATTTCCTATGCTGGTGACATACTTCATTGTTTGCGGTCTCCACACTCTCATGGCTATATCCATTTTTGATATGCATGTATATTCTATATATATATATATATATATAATATATAATATATATCTATATATATAAAATATACTTATATATATATATATATATGTATTATATATATATATAATTATATATATATTATATATTATATTTACTATATATATATATCATAATATAATATATATATATATATATATAATTATATATATATGTAATATATACCTATATATAATATTATATATATATATATATAATATATATATATATATATATATTATATATATTATATATATATCTGCCATGAGCATTATATCACGAGAAGTGGCCTAATCGGAAGTGGCCGAAGCACTGTTCTCAGGAACGGTAGTGACCGTTTCCCAAACTCAACTTATTCAGAGTTATTCCCATTAGAGTCTGGATAGATGCCATATAGCTTTCACGCACCCTCAATTTATCTGACTGGAAGTTGCCAGGAATGAGAGTGGTGATCCATTATTAGACGGTGACCGAGTCTGACCTCACCATTCTAAGGAAGTGGCTACGCAGTTTGGGCTCCCTATATGTACATCTTAATTAAAATCACCTACACTATAAGCTGACCTTTATTGTAACAGTTCTATCTATAGTAATTAACGAGTCTTAATTACTGATGCTACGAATCTACAAATATATAACGCTTTACTATACTCCGAAGATTATTACCTACGCACTCAACAGTAAGTACCTAACGTATACTCCACGAAGTTCAAACATATGAACGCTCACCAGAAGTACACGTCTCACTAAAAGTCACGTTGTTATGTTTATTTTATTACATTTAAAATAGATTACTATTTGCTAATTTATTATTACTTATTAGTCTATAAATAAATGAAAATAATAATTAATATTATAATTAAAAAGTCATATGGGCCTATAATAACAGTTTTCTTATCCTGTCACCTGAAGATGGTCTTGTCAATAATAGGAAATCTTACATTGGTGGGTGCGGTGGTGCAGTGACTGATGAACAATCGCACAGTCGAACAAATTGATACAGTATTAAGCTTTATATATAAATATATATATATATATATATACTCGATCAGTAGACTAGGTATCACAGTTTATAATAATATATAAAGTTCAAATATAGTAATAAGTATAAAGTTATAATAATTATCAATTTTTATCATTTTTTATTTCTCACTTCCAAAGATAAATATAAAGGTAAATAAAATAATTATATATTCATATATAATTAAATAAATCAATTAAATAAAATTGACTGAATGAAAGGAATTAAAATTAAGTACCTTAACTCATATGGCAAATCCCTTATAGTTTCTAGAAAATCATCGAGATTTATGTACCAAAAAACCTATAATTATTAAACTTAATGATGGGTAAAAAATGTTTAGCTTTTTTACCATCTTAAACTAAATTATTGAGAAATGAAAAAAGTTCTTCCTCATAAAAGCAAAAATACGATAACTGTTTTTCTAAATGAGACTGAGTCTTTTCATTATAAAAGGAAAAGAAATAGAAAAAAGAAAGTAAAAAGAAGTTTGTCCAAATAAATCAGGATAGTTATAATGAGTATCTTAGAGTGAAATAAAAATCTTGAGAATAAAATATAAAATATATATAATAACTTTAATGTTTAATAAATATTAATAAGAATAATAGAGAAAAGGTAGGACTAATACATACTAATAATGATGGATTTAATAATGATTATGATATATATATATAATAGATGTCTGAATTTTATGCGTTAAATTTCTGATATGACGATGATGAGAATATAATATTACTGAAGTAGAGGTATAAGGTATATTTAATAAAGTACTGTATATATATAACGAGATTTTAAATATACACTAATGTGTATATATATATACTATGAGTAATGGTAACATAAGATATGTATAGTTGCAAAGATAATGACTAATAATTTTGATGACGACATTAGTGATGATATTATTATAATTGATATTGATAATACTTTATGTGTAAGCGTTATAACGTTATATAATAAATAACGAAAATTGAGGTAATTAGTAAAATAATATAATTTCCAGAGTATACAAGACATGAGTATAATTAAACATTAATTATAGAATTAAATAATATTTCCAATAACAATTTAATAGATTAGATTTAAGAGAATTAAAAAGAGAGTTAGAGGAAGAAGCTAGAAAGCGAAAAGAAGGATTAATGATTAAAGATGACAATAAAAATTAAAATAGATTTATTATTATATACATATTAAAGTATGAGTATAACCTATAAAATAAATAGGATAATATATAATGTCTTTGTACTGAGATATGATGAGTATGATTAATAAATATATTGAGGAGTAAGGACGATAAAATATGATATATGTTTATATATGATTATAAAAATGTAACTGAACTAGTAATAATATATGAATCAATTGTGAGTGCAAGTAAGATAATTAGTAATAATTGTAAAATTAACAATACAATTAAACGTGACGACATAGATGTTCATAAAATAAAGATAGACAATTATAAGTTAATATATATTATAAGTAATTAATAATAAAGGCATACCTATTAATGAAATCTGAACGGTAATAATAGGTATAATATCAGTAGAATAGTACTTTATCCTACTTAAATCTTTATATTTATAGAACATTTAAAAATAAGATTATATAATTAGATAATAATATATTTATATTATATTAATGATGATAGTGATAATAAGGGTAACGATAATGGTAGTTGAGATTTAAATGTATAATAAATGATAAATATATAAGAAGATTAATATAACATAAATAGTGATAGGTATAATAATTAACAATTGATATATAATAGTTACATTTAATAAAAAACGTAATGTATTAATAACAATATACAACAATATATCGTGTAATAGAACGTAAAAAATAATATAAATCCTTATAATAAGTTTTATTCACACCTATTTTTATTCGTTCCCATTCTGAGATACATTAAAATAATATGGTATGTGAAATCTTAAGAAGTAAGAAGGATCCATAAAAGTGGACATTGATTACAATTATAATAGCATGAATTATAAGTTAATTGATATAAATAATAATGAGGAGTAATAATGAGTATATCGAGATGATATATCAGTTAAATCATGAGAAAGCGGCAATATTTTAATCTTAGTAAATTAATTTCATTCTAATTAAATATTCATTTTAATACAGTAGAACATATTAGTAGTTATACTTTCCCTATTTCTTTTTCTGAGTATTGATATTTGATTAACTACTTCAGAATACTAATGTTGTTAAATTGATAAAATAAATTTTTTTAAAGATGATTAAAGTTTCTGTAATTATAATATCATAATATACCGAAGAAAATTGCTAAACACTGAGTTGTTTATTCATTCATGTAGGTTAGGATCTGCTTTAAGCAGTGATATTTAAAATGCTATTAAATTTAAATTGCAGCCACTTTACTATATTAGTATATAGTTACGTAGATAGTAATTCTTATAATGAATTTGTGAATTAAAGTATTAAACTTGATTGTATTTGCATAAAGAAAGTGTTCCTCGATAGATTTCTTGGTAAGGAAGGGTTGAAATCCACTTAAATTTTGGCTTTATTCTTTTAAATACTTCGAAACCTTTTTTATGATTTTGAATTTGTTTAAATGTCTTAATATTCTATAAATATCCCAAAGTATGTAGGGTCTTTTGATTTTAGAGTAATATTGAGAAGTTCTCTATATTTAGTTTCCTTAGTTTTGAAGTTATTAAAAGTAATTATATGTAATTATTATGATTTGATGAAGTTAACGAATGATTTAGATAAAAGATTATCTAGCAAAAGATTTGTTAACACTAAACAGATAATTAATTGGTTTAGTTTTCGTTATGCAACAGAGGATATTATTTTATATTTATGTAGCTAGTATAGGCTATGTCAGAAAAGAGTCCTAGACCCATCATACTCTATATTAGATGAATTTAGAGATAGCTAGGTATCATATTAGGCATAAGAGAGTTCCATAACCCCACTCTCTTATTTAGTTATTTTTGCCACTGCACGGTTGACTATAGGTCTTGCAATAGAATATTTGCCACTTACACTAAAATTAGTGCAGAAACTCGCAGGAACGAATATTGCACAAACCGCTGAAAATAGAACAGGTATGGGTGAGAGTGAAGCCTTAGCAACTCACGCAATGCTACTTAATCGGGTCAAAGTTGAACCTTTTATTTTGGTATTTTTTTTATGCGGTTTTTACAAATAAATGGCCGCCAGATCAGGATTTGATTTCTCGAAAAGATATCCATGGTTATTAAAATTTTGAAGAACATGGAAAATGATTAGAGTAATTTAAGTAACGAAAGAATAAGGAATATTTTGTTGAAAGTCTGAAGGAATGCTGAGATGTTAAGATCTTTTGCGAAAGATCTCGGAAATAAGTTAGTAAATTTTTTTTTTTATGGAAACTTTTAACGTAATTTTCTTGTTTTTCCATTTAGTTTCTCGTTTCCTAGATATAAAGAATTTCTATGTTAATATATGTTTTTTAGATAAAAAGTTTTGAAATAAAATATATTTCATATGCCTAGATAGTTTCTAATTAATTATCGATAATAGTGTACAAAAATATTTAAAAATATAACTAAATTATATAGTTTATCTTAGAATTTAAGTCTAGATATAAGTGTGGTTATAAATCTATTTCTTTAATAAGAAGTTGATTAATTTAAAGAGAGGGCAGTGTAAAATTTTTACTTTTTTCTATCCACAACTTCCATTTATGAACAGAACAGAATTATTAAAGTCTTCCCATTAACTTGTCCTTTTAAGAGATGATTATTAAATTACTCAACTTTATGTACAAAATATGAACTAGTCTTATATATTTAAGTTATACCCTGCACAAGTAAATGTAATTAAAATAACAGATTCTATTATTATTACTTATATGTATAAAATGAGATAAAACTTTATTATAATTTATTTATCAGATAAATGTATATAACAAATAGAATAAATTATGGAAAGAATACTTTAAATTCTTTAATTGAGCTCGAGTCAATAGATATACGATTTTAGTATATCGAATGCATTTGCTACTTCTTACCAAAAATGGACTGCACTGTATAATCGTAATTATTTAATTTTCAATAATTAAATTTATAGAATGCATTTAAATATAATAAATATTCCTTCGTCTAAAATCATTTATATATATTTAAATTATATATAAATTTATAAAGGTAAATTTTAAAATTTGATAAATAGTATTAATTATTAAAATATTTTACAATAGTTATTAGAATGATGATAAATTTGAAGCTTTTCTTGCGTTTTAAAGATTCGGAACAATTCCTATTTTAAGTTTCATTTTTTAATTTTCTTTTCATAAGAGATATTTGAGGAAACTTTCTGAAACATATAGTTTATTAAGATTTAAATCAGAATTGTACTTATATTTTCCGTAGTCCTAAAATAAGAATAATATTGCAATATAAATATTATATTAAACAGTTTTATACAATTCGAATTTTTAGCGTTGTAACATAAATGTAATTAAATCTGATATAATTTAATAGAGATAAATAAATTATCCACTTATTTTCAGATAGTACGAATAATTATTAGATTTAATTTCAGTAATAAGTTTATATTTTCTATTTAGTAATTTAGTAAATATTATTTAAAAAGTAATTCATTATAGTTAAATAAATTTATTTATCAATACTATCTATTTGAGGAATAAATTGATAGCATGCAGATTTTGAGATTTCAGAGAATAAGCAACTAGGAGATTTTCTACTAGGACTATAATCTTCAACTAAGGCAACTGTGTAGGTTAAAACCTTAATGCTTTAAGGAAAGCAAATGCATCCCAATGTCACCGAATACCATTCTTAGTAACTAACTAAGCTTCACTTGTGAATTGTGCGGCAGTGCTTACCGAAGTAGCCGAAACGCATGTTTAACAACTGGAACGGTAAGTCGAAAATCCAAGTTCCCATAACTACGGTTTCCCTATATGAAGAGCATTTGGAAGTTGAGCCATTCGCTTCGCCCATCACTTGAACGGAAGTGTGCCAGATCAAGTGGGGTCCCATTTAGACAGGTTAAAGTTTAACCGTCGCCCAGGCCTTCAGCCTTTCCCTAGTCGAATCCGGAAGTTACCGATTTGGCGGCAGTGCTATACGGAAGTTGGCCCGAGGTACTATAGTTTATTGGAACGTAAGTTAGGACCGTCGCAATACCACTTCGAGTTTCCACCAGAGCTTTTGGAATGGCCATATCGCCCCTCATTTCTGACGGAAAGTGGCCGCGGAGTATTGGAGTCCCATTTTTAGAACGGTAGTTTATAATACCTATTATATATAAATGATTATATATATATATATATATTAATATAATATATATATATATATATATAATATATATATTATATTTTTTATTATTAATATTATTATTATAATTTATTATATATTTTAATTATTATTATTTTATTATTTTATTTTAATTTATTATATTTATTTTTATTATTTATCATTTTTATATATTATATATGTTTTTATATAATATTATTTATTTATAATTAAAACTTATAATTATATTATATAATTTTATAATTTTAATATTAATTATATAAATATATATATATAATACTGATATATATATATATATAATTATATAGATGAGAGAGAGATGAGAGAGAGAAGAGATGATGAGAGAGAGAGAAGAGAGAGAGAAGAGTGTTAGTCCATAGAGAGAGAGAGAGAGAGAGAGAGAGAGAGAGGAGAGCAGAAGACAAGAAAGAGTAGAGAGAGAGAGAGGAGGAGAGAGAGGAGAGAGAGAGAGAGGAGAGAGAAGAGAGAGAAGAGAGAAGAGAGAGAGAGGAGCGCCTAATTTACATATTCATTTTATCATTTAAAATTTCCTTCCCTTCAACTTCTGGTAAAGATTTCTAAGTGTATATATAAGAATTGCATAATAACATCACTTATTCGAATCATGTTTTAATATCTGACTCAAATTTCTTCTAAGGAATAGAAAAACCGAAGACAAGATTTAATTATAATAAATATTATATATATGATGTAATTATAATAATTGACCCTCTAATATGTTAATAGAAATTTAATGATAATTACATTAATACTTTAATATAT
>JABUQX010030617.1:0-12500 GCA_015478945.1 Trachelipus rathkii
AAGCCATAAAGGTTATACATACGGGGGTAGGTAGCTACGTCTACTCTGTGAGGGTGACCCTCACCTTCACTTAATAATATAACATTACCTCAGACTTTGAAATATTCTTTGAAATATCAAAATTAATATATCCATATTAATTATAGATTATATAAGGTTTACCAAGTGTTTACAGTAACTCTCATAATATTACTTACTATTTCACTTAATCATTATCGTAATAAAGGCTGCCAAACTCAAATAATCACTGGTAACATTATACTCTAATAATATATATAACTATATATATATATATAAATATATAATGTAAGTATGATGCAAGGTAAACGATTACACGCATGCCCTCTGCATTTATTATACCGCATATATACCGCGGAAGAGCATATACTCACAATCATTATTAAAAGATATGCCCGACATTTCCACGCTATCCGCATACCTAACGCTAGTATGCCCTGCGAAGAAATTAGTATGCGTATCGGAATAGTTTAATATTTGTTCGAGAATTATTGATATAAATGATAATTAATTATTAATATATATATAATTTTATAATAATAAAAAATTTTACTTAAAATGATCTGTAAATAATAATAAAAAAATATAAACTGTTAAAAATGTGAAGTTTGAAGTGCATAATCTCTAAGAAACGGCTCATTGATAATTCATAATATTTAAATAGTTATCATAATTAAAGAGACATTAAGCCAAACTCCTCACTGAATTAAAATTAACATATCTCATATGATTGGAATAAAAGAAGTATATGCTCAATAGATACTTTCATATTGCATTCGTGACTGATATACTACTCAATGTTCGTATAAAATACCAATAAGTTAACTAAGACTACAAAATCTTTCGTAAAAATGACATTCATATATACAATCAAGCATTAAGCTCTATTTAGAAACCTTAGTTTGAAAGAAACTACCTAAAAAAATCAGGCGCATCTACAGCTTCTGTCTCTTATAAAGTAATACCCATATTAATCTCAAAGTGCTAAAGGTGAAGCAATTATTGATACTCAATACTTTAACTCAAATGAAATGATCCTACTGTCTAATCCTAGATGATAGAAAGATTGAGGTTAATAAAAAGAGTAGAAGAATAGAAAAAAGATTGATCAGCTTTGTTCTGAGTGTGGGAAATTAATAACCACTTCAATTATCTATTGCGGCAATAACTGTACTTAGATTATCCCGTTATATAAGACAATAGTGTGTGATATTATTTTGATTAATCAAAAGAGAAGAGACAAGCTAGAATTCGTTATTAATAATATATGCTCTTGTTGTTGCTAGTTGAAAAAACGATAATTCCGACTGAGAGTCTATATAATTAATTATATCGTGACCACCCATATTAAAAGGAAAAAAAACAAAATCCTAACCAAACAATACCTAAATCACACCTTCTATATAACTAAATAGACCAAATACAATATAACAGAATTTCACTGGAAGAATTTCTCTACACACATGAAAGTTACTCACATAATATGTGATTATAGAAGTGAGAAACCACATCACGCAATAATTAACTGAAAAAGATGTCGTTAGCATAAATATGATTGATAAAACTATCTACCAAGAAACGAACGATTAGATTATCAATAATTAATGATTGAATGTCTCCATATCAGAATTGGTATCGGTAATATATTAGTAATATGTATATACTATATGTTTTACCTCACGCTGAGTAATACTTATGCAATCGAAAAAAGTTATTCAACAACTTACTTGAGACTTCCCTCACGTTATTAATGATCTATAGACTTATAAAAGAGTCACATAATTTATATTTTTTGTGAGTCAACGAACTGAATTAAACAAAGATTAATTATGCGAGGTTCTTTCTCAAAGAAGTGAGTTGAGCTGTTTGCAAAGGTGTTATGAGAAAACTTCAACGACAGCCATCTGAAAGATATCAGTTCTAACATAAATATTAAAAGAAATCGAAACCTGTCTCTCTCTCGCGCGCTCAAGAGTATAAAATGAGAAGAAAACACAAATTTTTCTAATCAGCGCGACACACTCTGAGCAAGTAAATCAATTAAAACCTATGATTTGAAGATCGAGGCTGGACGATATATGGTTAAATTCCAATAGCAATGTGTGAACTACACAGTAAAAATGACCCTTGTAATTGAAGAAACAACATCGCTCATCTTATAACAAAGAGTGAGTAGCAAGTGAGTCATCAAGTGTGATTGTCCATAATTGAGGTACCTTATTAAATATCTTACATCACGACGGTATTTTGAAGAACGCAAAAACGCGACTAGAGTAGCATAAAACGAATAGAGTCAAGAGTGACTTGCTATACAATATGGATGATAAGAATTTATGGCCGAATAAGTAGATTATTAATATGACCGAACAAGAATGACATAAGTAGATATATTTGAACTCGTGGAACCTCACGCTTAAGTAACTTGCAAGGAAATACCTGCACCATGAGTTCGACGTTCAAACTTACTGGAGATTTTGCCAACATGAGACAGGTAAATATTAGATATCGAGTGAAATGCCTATATGAGGGATAATATTTATGTTGTACAATAAACCAGTGATAACACAAAGAACAGATCATACTCAAGCCTAGAAGAATTAGGAAAGTAAGTACAACAGTTATGTACTAGATAATTGGAGTAGCTCCCGTCTCACAACTACATCACGTTTCCACCTACCATAAAATTTTATAGGAATCTCCACAAATAACACTAGGTTGCATATATAAAGTAAATATACTATATCAGACAACTCTATGGAGATAAAGGGAAATCAATCTATATCAGTTATAAAACCGGTAGAGCTTTGTTTTGTTGTGCCAACGATGGATTAGATAGTGATTTTACCATTTGGAGTGTGTGTGTGTTCCGTGTGTGCTTCAGCGTGTGCAACCACTTGGATTAACTGTTTCGAATTATATGTGACAGTATAATTGTGGCTTATTATACTTCGTGTGATATGAAACCTACTATTTCTTTGACATTATTTTCGGGGTTATCAATACTTTGCATATATATTTTTTATACAAAATGATTCTATAATATATTTGAATATACATATAATGGGTCTATTACGCTGACAAAAAATGCAGATAAGTAGTTTATTTTGATTTTGGAAATATTGTTGCTCACAGTCACTAAATGTCGAATTTACAATGGAAAGTTTTGTTTATGAATAAGTGATGGTTATACACGTAATGCTCGTGCTTGACAATTTTATCAATAATATAACAAAGCAGAATGATATTGAGTCATGTGATAATTTTGTGCGAAATATACTATGTATATTTCAAGTTTGAAGTTGAAGCCAAAAATTGAAATATTGAAATAAGAAAAAATTAGTCAAAAATTAGGTTCTGAAAATAATGAAATCAGCCGAAAACAAATGGCTATAAACAGCTTAGAGTAATACCAGCACTACTCTCATAAACACTCCAGCATGTTTCCGAGAGCGGATGTTAAAATAAAAAGACATGTGAGCGCGATTTTTGAGCACGCATTTTTTTCCATTACCGCAATATACCTGTCGTCAGTAAAGCACTGAATTGATCACATCTTTATGCTCGAGCATATGACCTATTAATAGAGAAGAGATGACTTGCATCTACTACTGTTAGTAAAGCGAAGAATATTGAGTAAATGTTACGGTTCAATATTTTTGGCTCACTCGACTGAGCCTCATTTTATGATAAGTTGAAAGATCATAAATATTCGGAATTTAAATACGATTTAACACTATATAACTACTACGGCTCAGTAGCTTATTTTTTGCTTTCTAAAACGTTGTTTCGGGAGTTTTTTTTTGACTGTATTCATTTCTATCTTTCATAATGTTTTTATACTTTTTCAAAATCCATAGTTTATTGACTCAATTTAGTCTCAATATTCCCCTTACCAGAATATTTTTTTCGTAATATGAACTATTACAAACTTGAATATATTCAATAGATAGATCCTCAATACTTAGTATAAATATTACATAAGAACATTTTTTCGATTTTGAGTTTACTCTAGTATTACTCAGCGTTGTCTTAATTTCCGACGTTTATCGAAATTTTGTGTGTGTATAGAGAGTGTGTGAGATAAGGGTGAGAGATATAAGTAAAGTGTTTTTTTATCATAACTAGACATGAGACACGGATCACTACTCAGATGTGTACGAGAGAGTGCGTGTGAAGAGGCAAGTACAACTGCAAGATGCACACTCCGATTCTTTACTATTAGATGAAGAAGTGAAATTTAATTTATTTGCGGTATTTCTAACGATATATAGATGATTAGTCTTCTCTTTATATATTTTAAATATATAATATCAACTGTAATACCATTTGACAGTTTTTACTGTTCAAGAGAGCAATATTATACAACTATGTATACGGGAGATGTAAGAGAAAGAATTATATCTGTAATTAAAGACAAGATCTTGATGTCTCGTGTATGGTGTGCTTCGCTGTGTTCCGCTGATAATTGTGTATGTCGTGTGTTATGTGTCGCTCGACTGTGTGTGTAAATTGTTGTTTGGATGTGTTTGATCGGATATGATAGGTGATAACAGTGTAGAAGTTGAGTATGATAATTGGTTTTCACTCTGTCAAGGATCTCGAATGAATAAGAATTTTGTGGTTTAGAGATAGTGATATTGGGAGCCACAATGGCTGATCGACTCGTGGTTTGATAGAATGTGACACAATGCAGGATATAAAGCAGTGATCTCATATAATATATTAAAGAAATATAGTTGATAATAGGTAATGGACCACTCTATGCATATTTCAAGTTTGAAAGTCATTTCGAAAAAAATTCCGGAAGAAGTTGATACACAAAAATGTCACAATTATACAGTTGGTATTATCCTTAAGAAAAATTTTCTAGAGTGAACTACAAAATTCTAGAGTGTCATAGATGTACAACAGTAATATTCACAGAGAGAAACAACTATTATATATTATAAACAACATCGAGAATTTTACTGAAGCACCAGATAAAGCCTCCTAACATGATATTTGAGATATGCGATCTCAAAACTCAAAATTACCTGGCACTGAAAAAACTCCGAAATTTATGTCCGACTTAACTTAACGTGAGCTGATATGTACTTAATAATTAATGATTATGACAATATATACATATGTCTGGTTTATTTTATATTTGGTCATCGGCACTAAATAAATAAGAAGTAGTGTTCGATTTGAGTCAATTTTGCTTTGTATATAATTAATTGAATAAAAAATTAGTGTGGTAGGATAAGAATGTTGTTAAGTTTTTGAATATTCAATAATACGCTTTATGTCTAAAACAATTCTTATATTTTGATATATATAATTATAATAATAAAATAGGTAAGTGAATGAATTTTAATATTTAATATAAACATAGTGATGTCATATAATGAGTTTAGAGTTATAGTGAAATTGGGGTCGAGTACCTGTAGAGGATAAAATAGATGGGCGCATATTAATTTAAATTGATTAGAGTGATGTGTGGATTTGAGATTGGATCTGTGTATATTAGGTAGAGAATGACTAGGAGATATTTGAGATAAGATAGTCGTAAGAGAGAATGATATCAGTATATATATGTAATATGTTTGATAGAGATACCATTTCTGCTGAAAGTCTATGATAATATAGTTATATAATAATGAGACTTACTCGATAGTGGATTAGAGAAATGAGAGATTTAGAGTAAAAAAATGGAATAATTGGTAATATGTTATTGTCTTATATATATAATTATATTATCATATGATGAATAATAATTGGGTGGATATAATAAGTATAATAAAAGAATTATAATCTTATATATATATAGAGAAAGTGAAATCGAATAATGAAATCTGGATATATATTATAAACTATACCCTAATGATACAATAAGTCTTATAAAAAAATATAAAACAACAGCTCTGAAAGAGGAGACAAAGATAAGCAAAGAATCTATAAGCCAGATATACAGAAACACTCTAAAATTTCCATAGATTGTGAGTAAACATACCAGTAAAATGCAATAGACGCAAATGTATATCTCTTGTAGAACATATATGTGCTACGAGAGACTCTTCTACTCGACATTTAATTTTTTTAATGTTCTTTATATTACATTAATTAATATTCAAAATATTAAAATTTGATACAATTTAAAATAACAAATATAATATAAACACTTATCAACCAGTGTTAAATACTAGAATTAAAATATATTGTCTCTAAATTTGTTTAACATGACTCTATCTAGTAATCTACAAGGGTACACCTTATATAATAATAATAATATATATATATATTATATATATATATATATATTATATATATATATATATTATATATATGTATTTATAGTTAACTATTATATATAATATATTATAATATATATATATAATATTATATTAATAATATATAAATATATTATATATATATATATATATATAATATATATAATATAATTATATTAATACTATATATAGTTTATTATATATATATATATTAATTTTATATATAATATATATATAACTATATATTAATATATAATATATATATATATATATAATATATTAATATATATAATATATTATGAGGATATTTATAAAGCAACTAGGTATCTTTATATATACATAAACCTATTACTATTATATATATATATATACGAAATGAGAAATACGTGAAAGGAATAAAACTTAAATTTTTATATTTGAGTCAGATGATTTATTTTATCCATTATAGCTTTCTATAATATTCTTATCTATATAGATTTATCAATGACTTACAAATAAAGAGCGACTTAATAAAATATATTCCTATAATATATATGAACTTATGACTATAGCATTTACTATATAAAAACTGAACTATGAAAGTAACTATCCTTTATCTTTAAATATAATATTTTACTATTATTTTAAAAAACTACATGTACGTTAAATTCCAATAAATAACTAAAACACATATAGGTTATTTATAGTAATAAAATATTGAGTGAGGTATAATTTCGCAATAATAAATATAATTAATAACGTGCAAGCAACAATAAAAGAATAAAATACTAATACTATGTACAAAATTTTTAAATATTAAAAATATAATAATATTTAAATTATTTCAATAAAATATTATCTAAAAGTTGATAAACAGATATTGTCGACTTTTATATCTTTATTATTATAATAAAAAAGTGAGAATCACTTTTAATATTCATTTTAATATATTAACAAACAATCGAATCAAAAAAGATTCATATTATAATAACTAATATACCATAAAACATAATATAATAAAGAGCAAAGAATAAGAAAACGATAAATAATACAAATTTTTTATTTTATTCAATATTTGTTATCACTTACTTTTGACCTCGATATAACAATCAATTTGTACAACAAAGAATTGCAAATGGAAATTCAAATTTATTTTACGACCGCAGGACACGTTATTATTTCGCAGTAATTAATATTCGTCGTATAATAAGGGAATATGAGTGAAGATTATGTGTAGTATAATTCGTAATAGGGATGAGAGTGCACATAAAATAGTAAGAGAGAATAACTAAAATTCGATTACAACTCAAGATATACGATGAGAGATTTTTTGTTGCTCTCGATATATATTTCTTGTATTTATTTTTTTCGCATAAACGAGATTAGAATTAATCCAGCATTTCTATACTATTAGGTATCGATATTATTATCTGAGTAATATTTCGATATTTTATTCACTTATAATAACTCAAAGTGCGAAAGCCGATATTCTTTTCAAATAAATAAATTATTTTTAAGAAATCCTATGGAAAAAAATATAAATTCACTTATCATATACTACAAATTTGAAGCTGTTCAATATTTAGTGTAGAATTTATTGTTATATATATATATATATATAATTTGTTATGGTGAGAAGTACACCCTGAATTGATGAAACTCTCTTTTTCCTTCATTCCATTAATTTTATCGTTCTTTCGTTATTATCGTCCCTCAATGCCTAGTGTACATATATAAAGATTAATATCGAAATAAAATATATATTTATGGGGTTTTAGATTTTTTCGTCTTTTCGGGAATCAACCAAAAAATAGGTGAGTAAGGGGGGGAATTACTGAAACCATATTGTAGAATCAGTAACTATTAGTGTTTGTGACGATAATGATCGCGTAGTTTTTATCACTAACGAAATTTTATGTACTTATAGTGATCCAACGTGGTGATAATTATTTTAATGGTCAGTGAACTCACACCAGCAATTAAACCATTTGGGAATGATAGTTTAATATATAAATTCATTCCTGCATATGTTTATGTTAGTACATATCGCATAAATATCTTACGTAAATATGACGACTGATATATCAGGTCTCGTCTAAGAATCGATATATATATAAGTAAACAGTATACTACAACTGCAGTTCCATAACAGGCTACACTTATGACTTCACCACGAGCTATATAATAAAATCAGTTAGTCCCTTTTAGGTGCATTAGAAGATTAGATGATAAGTTTTAATTAATTAATAATTAATTTAAAAGATTAAAGTTAAATTAATAAGATGTATAATAAAATTTGTTCAACAGCTCGAAGAATAAGTTATGAAAGATAATTTAAAAAAATAGCTATCGATAGTTTTTATTTTTCCTTTTTCATGCAATATTTTATAATTTATTTATTCCTTATAATGTTAAAAACTTTGCAGTCCACTCGAGACAGCCTGTATCCTTAGATTTACAATGATGTATGACACTCTTGTAGTGAGTGTTGATTCAGTGTCAGTGATGGACTAATATAATATATTAATATATATAATTATATATATATATATTTCCCAAATAAACAGATGTATCATAAACTATGAAAACATCCAGTCAATGTGAAGACATTTGTATAGATATAACCCCCGGGGTCAAAATATGAGAACTCACTCAGTGAAATTGAGTATGTGTTTAAATCTCAGATATAACACCCGTAGTGGAACACGGAAATTAGAAGAGAGTAGTTACACGCTAGATAGATATATGCAGTCATAGAGGGTCTAGTCGAGTATATTCGTGAATGTACGCAGTGAGAGTCATTCAGGTCTTTTTATACTTGAGACTAATTTAAACTCATTAATTATGTTATATATACAATATATTATATTAAATATAAGTTCTATATATTAATCTTATTAGATATATTAGTTATTTTAGGGTACATTTACTAACTTGTCAATAGTGCTATTTATTCTTTTGAGATAAGTTAATATATATTAATTCTATCTCTGAGTGCATTATTAACTCACATGTTCGAACGATAATTTCATAAATAAATATATATTATTATTCAATATTTTAATTATTATTATATTATCAATTATAAAAAATTTATAATACATTTATAAAGTTATCACATTGAGATACTCAATTCCAGGTCCTTCCAAGTATATCTAGTTGTTCATATAACTTACATTTAATATCAACTAATTATTATAATATTAAAATTTTTTTGTAATGATTTAATGTTGTTAGTGAAATAATATTTTCTATTAGAGGTTAAATATTAATATTAATATTAATATTAATATTAATACTTAATATTAATATTATATTAATGATTAATATTAATATTGATTTATTATATATTAAAATCTATATTTTTAGAGTATCTTACTTTTCTAATGATTCTCTATTAATATTAATATATATTATAATAGTGATAAATTATATTAATTTCTATTATTTATATATATAATCTGATTTATTAATATTAAATATTGATAAAAATAATGTTGTATTTATTTTAATTGTGATTTAATTGATTTATGTATAAAAAAAGATTTTTGCTATTTTGACTTTTCTTTTCACATAATCATAAGATTAAAAGATTTTATTTACTTTAAATTATATTAAAAATTATATATCACTACTTACTAAACACACAATGTTACAAAAAAAGATATTAAATATTAATAAGTCTAATATCTCAGTATTTCCTCAAAAGTATCCATACAGTATCGATATCTGACTTATTTCATAGCACATATAATCATTTTCAGAATATACATTCAAATCATCTTATGATGATGTTTTGGTGAATTTTGAATATTAATATATATTAATATTAATGTTAATAATTAATATTAATATTAATTGATTAAATTAGTTAATAATGTATATTTACATTTACCTAGACTATCATATTCATAATAATGAAAAAGTTTATTACTTTAAACTTTCTTATTCACTCACTCGTTAATATTAACCAATATTTGAAATATTTACTTTTTAATATTATATTACTCCCTACTGTCACATATTTAATTATCATTCTTGAATCTAATTACCATTCTTGAATCTATTTACCGCTCTTGAATCAATCTATATCATTCTTGAGTCTAATTGTTCATTATCTCAATAATTATTATTCAAATTTAATTAATTATTTATCTAAAGTCTTCTTATTCATTATTTCTCAATATTTTATCTCTTACTATATTGATATTTTTCATATTGACAATAATCAATAATTAATAATGCTACATCCCAATTCAATATACATATACCTCACCATTATAAATATAATCTAATTACATCTTTTCGTACTATATACTCTATTGCTCAATCTCCATCTTCTTATTAAATTTATAAATTAATTATATTAAATTAATACTAATTATTTATATATTAAATAAAAGATAATTTAAAAGCTTTGGAAACGCTTCTCAAAGATATATAGCATACTATAAATCTATTAATTTTATGTATAATTATTAAATCATTATTAGAATATTAGATAGAGTTTAGAGTATATCTATAGCATTATATTTCTCAGAAAAACTAAATTACCAGATGAAATACATTCATTCTCTATTTAAGATGATATATTCTATTACTAATTTACAAATAATGAGATCATATTCAATTTCAAGCTGATTATTAATATGACCAATATTTTTTTCTTTTTATGTTTGCTTACTCATAATATGTATATATATTATTAATATATATATATATATATATATATATTTTATAATTATATATATTATATAAGTATATTTATATATATATATATATTATATTATATACTATATATTAATAATTATATATATAATATATATATATATAATATTATATATTATAAATATATTATATAATATATGATATATATATAATCATAATATTATATAATATATATTAATATATTTCATATAATTATATATAATTATATATTAATATATATATAATTATAAATAATATAATATAATATATTATATATATATATATATATATTATGATAATATATAATATTATATATATAATATATATATATAGTATATATAAATATTATTATTAATTATGATATAATTATATATTATTATATATAATATTATATATATATATACTATATATATAATATATTATTATTTATATATAATTAAAATATTAAATATTTAAATTTTATTTTAATATAAAATAAATATATATATATATATATATATATATTAATTATATATAATATATAAATTATTAATTTGTATATATAATATATAATTAAATATTTATATTAATAATTACAACTTCATAAATCACCTCCAGTACGAATGGTCAAAGAACTACTTATACTTATTAACGTTTCCGCAGAGCTCTTTTATCTCCATCTTCTTCTAGTCCTTCAAACGACTCCCTCTTCTCTCTGCTTTAACATCGTTGGCATCACTTCAGTTAAACATCTGGTAATTATAATCTAAACTAACTTCTCTATTTAATCTATATCTACTATATCTTTACCATCTTTGTAGGGTTTTAGTTTCACCCACTGCTTCTATACACTATATTTAGTATGTACCCATATTATATCGTTATTGCCAACTTATGATTCTCCTTCACTCATCCATCAAGGTGTTACCACCACCTCAATCTGCTTCACTCGAATCTCCTCCCTTATTCTTTCGTTCTTTTGTCTGTCTCTATCTATGATCTTTACCTACTAATAATTCGTTCACAAAACGTTCATCTTCGCATACTGTGATATATTCTATTGTTATAATCTACTATCTCATCTGGTGGGGGTGAGTAGTGAGATAATAGTACTTATAATATACTATACTATAATGCAATATATATCTTAGACTATATACTTATATATATTATATTATAATGTAGATATAATCGTGTTATAATATACACTACATAATGTTATAATAGTATATAGTGTAGTAGTACGTATTTATTATTATAATACACAAAGTTATAGCTTACTTAACTACACGTGCTACTACGTGTGAAATCAGGTAGATCGCGAATATATACTTATATATATATATATACTATTACGTTTTAATTTTTTATAATACCTTATATATTATGATATTTTTTATCAAACAAGATTTAAATGTATACTTATATATAGTATACTGTGTATTACCTATACTTTATGCATGTATTATGATATCGGTTAGGTCGTTAGGTATTAAACGTAATCTACTGTAATAAATATCCCAACCCAACTACTGCATTGTTTAGGCC
>JABUQX010030617.1:25000-32500 GCA_015478945.1 Trachelipus rathkii
ATTAGTTCGTAAGGGCTAGCTGCAGATTGGATAGTCCAAGAGTAGGTTAAAAAAGTTTGATATGTTTTTGTTTCTAGAGGAATGACTGTGTGAAGTTTGGTTTCTTTGTTCATTTCTAGTACAAAAGGCAATAGGAAGATGGGAGAGAAAAGTTGCGAGTTTGTGATTTTGTTTTTAGCGAGTTGGAGGGAATTTATCACTAGTTGGTGGATTTGGTGGATGTTATGAACCGTTTGTTCAATTAAATTTATTAACGCCCTGATACTTCCCAATTGGTTTATTATATTGTGCGTAGCACTTAAACTACTCTGAAATTCATTAATTTTTCTGTAAACTATCCTATAAGGTTTTGTTAAGGTACGAGGTATTCGCCTTCACTGTTCCATTAATTCCGTAATCAATAAGTTTGAGGTAGAGGCATAATTACCTAAGATGTTGATCTTCTTTCGAAGTAGTTTTACCTGTTTATCGGTAGCAGTGCCAAAGAGAATGTTGAGGACGTCTCCTCCGAATTCAAAAGCGGCTCGCTTCCTTTTCGATCTTACAGAGATCCAAGGCAATTCACTTACTTCGTTTAATTTCTGGGCTAACACCTTTGACTCGGATGGTCATTAGCCTTTGATCCAATTGGTGCGCCGCTTTGATTGTGTTGAAACATTTAGAAACGTGGTTTCGAACGATGGTAGGAATGATTCTTTGACGTTGGTTACTAGTTTAGTTGTCTTGATGATTGTTTCTTTAATGTCTGGAGGACATTCTAAGGAAATAATTAGATCGAGGTATCCTTCTATGAAGTTGACTTCTCCCGTACGATATAGAACTAAACCAGGTAGAATTTTCGTTTCTTCTTTTTCGTTTATGAGATTACTTTGGCCTGTTGATGCGATGATGAGTAGCAGCAAAACTGGTATTCCGAAATTCATTTCTGAAATATTTATACTTTATACTTTTCTTGGTTTTGAAATTTTTAAAGGTCGCCTATGTTTAATTAATATTTTAAAATTAGTTGGTTAGTTAAAGCGTTCGCGTTTTATTACTAAACTAAATGCTATCTTAACTATAATCGAGTTAGTTGTCTTAAAATCTAATGGTAGGAGTTTTTAAACTCAAACTGTATAACGCTTAATACTTAATTGTTTATTTACTAGTTAGTGATATTACTTACTTACTTACTAAGTTTTCCATTAGTTGCTTACCTAGCTATCACTTACTTACTTTTACTTATTTTTTTGTTTTCTAAATAGAAAAGTTTTTTGGATTTTCTATTTTGTATTTTATTTTTTGTATTAAAAATTGCTGTCCCCCCCCTTGTTCTGAGAGTGAAACATATTTTTAAAAGGTTTCTTTATAAAAAAAATGAGTAAAACTAGAGCTGAATTAACCTATCCTAAGATTTATCGAATCTACATCTAAATTATAAGATAAGATATCCTACGAATAAGTATTAATCCCGGCTAATATCTTAAATTTTAAGGAATGTATACTAATCCAAGCTACGTTTCTTAAAATTATGACGATCGTCGTCTAATCCAGTCTAAAGTTTTTCTTAAACCACTAAGTATTTCTTAACTAAGAGAGAAAAAAATTTTTAGTACAGACGCGAAGCGAAATGTACTTTCATCAAGTCCTTAAAATTACAAGTATCCTTCTTAGACTAACAGAATAAGAAGAATCCATTCTACACACTAAAAGAATTTTCTCTTAAATCTAGGAATATACAGAAGTATATACAAAATTGGGATGAACTAGTAAGCAGGAGGCAAATACCACGCTTTCCCTCCTCTGACTGTTGTGTTCAAATCCAATTTGACAGGTGGAGGTTGGACAGGAGTCTTCGCTGTAGTCTCCGTGTTGTCGCTTGCCTCGGGCTGTTGCTGTAAAGCTTGTTCCTTCATCCTTGTTTGACTTCGGGTGACTCGGGGTGTAGAATCTCTAGGACCCGTGAACAGATTATGGGGCCTGTAAGAAGGATCCTGTTTTCTGTTATCTGGGAGGAATACTTTAGGAGATGTATCTACTTCCGGGAGAATGGGAGAGTGGCCATCTTTTACTGGGGGAGTTGGAGATTTCACAGGGGAATATGTTCTTGGAGGGACTCCACCATAGGCTCCATACACCTCACCTTCGTGTGTCGGTGGCTCCTGGGAAATTCCTTGAACAGGGTTTTCTAGGGAAATCTCTTGCTGAATAGGGGATAAAGATGGTCTAAACTCTTTTCTCCGAACCGCAAGGTTGGAGGGAGTTTTTGGGAAGTCAACCTTTGGAGTGGAACACTTAAATTCACTGTCTGGACGCGCTCTTCCGGCGACTACATCGCTGTATCTTCTTTCTACAATCTCATCGCTAAATTTTCTTTCTTCCATGGGTTTACTTTCTCTTACGGGTTCCACTGGGGTCGGTTGTTGCACGGGAGTTGGATGGCTCCAACAATTCGTACTACTCGGTACCGGCTGAGGTGGGGGGATAGAGTAAGAGTTGTAGTGTTCTTGCTGAGATTGTGGTGGATGGGAAATGGGAAAGTAGCTGTGTCCGGACTGAATTTGTGGCGTCATGGGAATTTGGAAAGAATATTGGGAAGACATTTGGTTGGTGGGAGGAGGAAGTTCTTCCACTTCATCTACTTCTTCTATTTCTTCGTCTTCTTCTATCTCTTCGTCTTCTTCCTCTTCTTCTCTCTCGGAAGGGACTCTTGGGCCTCTTCTCTGTTGTCTTTCCTCAATTCTTTCCCTTTTTTGTTCTTTGGAGCTTAACATTTCCTCCACTGCGTGGGGATTCCAAACCCTATCATTCATAAAGTCAAAATGTGACTCAGTGAACTTTTCTGCTGGGACCACCTTAGCGTTGTCCACATGGACAGGGAAGATTCGGCCTGATTCTAAACAATATACCATCAGTTTGTTTGGTCCTCTTAAACATTGTACAATGTATGGCCCTTCGAATTTGGGACATAATTTAGAACTTTGATGGGGTGGTTTGACTGCTCTAATGAAGACATAGTCTCCTATTTTGAACTCTCTTTGTTTGGCCCTTTTATGTTGTTGCTCCAAAGTTTTTGTGGTTTCCGCTTCTAACTTCTCTCTTGCCAAATCTCTTATATAATCGATCCTCTCTACTATCGTATCTACTTCGTCTGAAATAAATCTCATTTTCTCTGACTTATTCACAAAAGGTGATACATAATCAGGCATCTCGTAAGGGAGCCTTTTTATGTAACCATGTAAAAGGAAATGGGGAGAAGACCCTATAGATCGATTATACGCGGAATTGATAGCGATTTGGGCAAAGCTCAGGTACCTATCCCAGTCTCGGTGATTTGCATTCACGTAATGCCGCAAGAAAGATTCAATATCAGCATTTATTCTTTCCACAACACCATTTTGGGATGGTTTGTAAGGCAAAATTTCCACCTTCTTTATCCTCCACGCCTTACATAGGTCTTTAAATACCTGACTCGTAAATTCCAAGGCATTGTCAGAGACAAGCAGTTGAGGGGCACTATGCCTACATATGACCCTCTCTTGCAATGCTCTGGCACATTCTTCGCTCGTTCTCGTCTTGCAAGGCACTAATTCGACATACCGCGTCAAAACGTCGCGAAATACTAAGATGTATTTGGCTCCTGATCCTGTACAAGCTGGCAATTTTCCAATACTGTCAACATGAACGCGTGAGAAAGGTGTGTATGGCAGCGGCCATCTATTGATCTCTGCTACCGGGGGTCTAGGACCCTTAGTTCTAGCGCATGACACACATTGACTACAGTATTCCTTCACTAACTTTTGAATACCAGGAAAATAGTATTTTTCCTCTACTCTCTTTTCAGTCCTTAGCTGCCCACCGTGGCCGCTAGCTAGTGAAGCGTGGCACTGGTCTATCACACTGTAAATCATACTGTCTGGAACATGTACAAGATAAGGTTTTGCTTCCACCGCGTAATGTAAAATGCCTTTTATTAAAATGTGAGGGTGTGTTCTGGGATTCTCTTCGGCCCATTTTACCAATTTTCCTACACGGGGACATTTCTCTTGTTCTTTGATGAAATTTTCCCGACTCAAAGCGAAATCTATTCGAGGGAACTTTTCTGTTGTTTCTGCTTTCTCTGCTTTCTCTGTTTTCGCTATTTCTTTGACCAGGAACACATTAGATGCCGGATGCCTACTCAGATAGTCTGGGGCAATGTTATTCTTTCCTTTTTTATACACTATGGTGGGTGAGAAACTGTTTACTAAGAGATTCCATCGAGCTAAACGGCCGGTCTGCTGTTTATTTCGGAAAATAAAGCAGAGAGGTTGGTTGTCGGTGATGATAGTGACCTTATAGCCGAAGATGGTGTTCCTAAACTTTTGCAAGCAGAACACCACGGCTAAACATTCCTTCTCGATCGTATCATAATTTAACTCACTTCCTCTGAGTACCCGGGACACAAAAGATAAAGGTTTCTCTTTCCCTTCATCTGTCAGTTGGTACAACACTCCCCCTATCCCGTAATTACTAGCGTCTGTGTTCACGAAGAATTCCTTGCGGTAATCAGGGAAAGTTAGTTGTGGCTGCACCACCAGTTTCTCTTTCAAAGTGTCGAAAGCTTGTTGTTGTTTTTTCGTCCAAAGGAAAGGGACATTTTTCTTTATTAAATCATACAAAGGTTGTGCTACTGCGGCAAAGTCCTTTATGAGGAAGCGAAAATAAGAGAAGAAACCAAGTAGACTCTGTGTTTCCTTCACATTTGTAGGAGGGACGAAACTCTTCATTGTTTCTACCTTGGCCGGATCTGGG
This sequence comes from Trachelipus rathkii, assembly GCA_015478945.1. Taxonomy (NCBI): domain Eukaryota; kingdom Metazoa; phylum Arthropoda; class Malacostraca; order Isopoda; family Trachelipodidae; genus Trachelipus; species Trachelipus rathkii. The sequence goes on from JABUQX010030617.1 coordinate 29,774, forward strand.
CTAATTCCATGTCTTCCTATCTTGAATCCCAGGTACAAAACGGCTGATTGGAGGAAACTACATTTTGATAATTTTATTCTCAGCTTATTTTCTCTGAAAGCGGCGAGTACTTTCCTCAAATTTTCGAAGTGTTCGGTCACGTTTCTGCCCAGGATCAAAACGTCGTCTAGATAGACTTGTGGCGCAGGTCCTAATAAGTGGTTTAAAGGCATAGTCATCGTGCGGCAATAAATGCTAGAGCATTTTTGTGACGAAAATAACAAGCGAGTGGGACACCAAAGGCCCTTCCTGGTCCTAAATGCCATCAACTTTTGCGTCTCTTCTTCTATCTCTAGGGCGTTGTATGCGTCCAATAAATCTACGGATGTAAATACTGTATTACCCCCTAGGGATGTAAAAATCTCGTCGATTGAAGGTAGAGGAAATACGTCCTGAACGCTATGGGAGTTGAGGTACCTGTAATCCAAACACACCCTTGGTTTCGGACTATTCTTTTTAGCCACAACCAGCAACGGGGAAGAATGGGGGCTGTACCCTGCTTTGATGTACCCCTTTTTTAGTGCGGAATCGGTGAAATCATCGATGTCCTGCAAGTACCGGTGCGGTAATCTGTATTGTTTACGAAAAATGACTTTCGGGGCATCGGGTAACAGCTCAATCTTAAATTTCTGAAGCGGACAGACTGGGACAGCATCATCATCTAGTGCCAATACATCATGGTAGTCCATGAGGAGCTCGAGCAATTCCTCTAGGTACTCTGGCTTTTCTAGAAGACAGTTTTCTGCATCTTCTTTTGACATTTTCGCTTCTATGATTTCTTTGTAGACCTTCCTTAACTCTGTCTTTGTAAGACCCTTTGAGCAAGTGGCTACATTAGCAGAAACTGTTCTCTGGTGTCCTCTTTCGTCTGTGCCTCTCCCTTTTGGTTTGCTAATAATCGGATACCCTTCACCTAGATTCACACCTTTATTCAAATAAAATGATTTGTCACTCAAATTGATGTAACTGAGGATAACTGTGTTATCTCTCACCGGGCTAATTGTGTTCGCGACGTACAGCGGTCCTTTGGTAAGCGCTGGGGTCATTATGCACTTTCGCTCGAGTTCAAAATCATTTTGAGTTTCAGGTCGGAGCTTTAGATATCCGCATGATTGACTAGGCAAAACAATCTTCTCAATTACCTTTAACTTTATCTTAATTTCTTCATCAATCATCAAATGACCATCTTCTTCATGGTCATCACTCTCTAAAGCTTCCAAATCTTCGGATGGGCCCAAATTTTCTTTCCATACTGAAGGAGTGTGCTTGAGTCTGGGTCTGGCCCCTCGGGAATCAGCGCTGCGATGAGTGAGGGGTGGGTTCCGGACGCCCACTTGGTCCCTTTTCATCTTGTCTGGCTCCCCTTGAGCTTCTCCTTTCAAGGCAGTTTCCCTGTCTCTTTTCCCTTGTATAGGCACTGGCAGCTTCTTCGAAGTTCGAACTGAAGAGGTTGTCTTCCCCCTCTGGGACACAGACAAATCGACCTTCCTATAGGAGTGAGGTTCTACCGCGGCGTGTACGTTATTAACTGACCAGACGGCCTCCCTATGAGAAAGATGCTTACCCGCGTTGCGTACGTTATTAACTGGCAAGGCGGCCTCCCTACGAAAAAGATGCTGATCCGCGTTGCGTGCGTTTTTAGCTGGCAAGGCGGTCCCCTTAGGAAAAAGATGCTTATCCGCAGCACGTGCGGTTGTTTTAGTGAAATTTGGGTTCGAATCCTGTTCCCCCCCTCCTCGGCCCTCGGGCTGGGCAACTGCTCTCCTTTTCTTGAGGTCTCTTATTACTTTAAGATTCCCATCAGAAACTTCTCTAACCAAATAAATTCCGAGTGGATCGGCAAAGATCGGAATGTCTACCTCTCTCTCTTCCTTGATAGACATCTGTGCAGAAAAGAAGTTTAAAGTTATGGGAATGTTAGACAAAACATTGCTACCCAAAAGAATATCCCAACTATTCTCTCCATCGTTATCACTCACTTGGAATGTAGTGAGGTAGTGTCTTTCATGTAGGCGAAGATATAGTTGTATTTCTCCCTTTAAGACCGTTGGCTTACTGTTCACCCCCTGTACTACTAAATCGGTCTTACGGAGGACTACTTTAAAGTTTCCCTCCTTTTCCAATTGTTTGAGCCGCCGGGCGGTGACAATACTGACACTGGATCCTGTGTCAACCAAGACTTTGGTCTTCGCCTCCCTACTACTCAAAGATGGAGCAAGGTAGACATTGGTATAAAAGTGTCGTCCCAGCCTAAAAGGTTGCTGCACGACTTCTTTTTGTTTTCTCTTAACTTCCCATCTTTTCTCCCTATCTTTAAACTTTTTTCTCACACGTCTCTTCTCTTTGCCCGACTCTAAAAATTTTCTTTCTCTATCCTATCTTGAGGATGAGAAAGTTCTCCTTCATACATCCCATCATCATACTCCACTGCTTCATTCACCTCAAAATCTCTCGGCTGGCTCTCAGCCATATACACTCTCGCGTTGGTCTTTACCTTCCCATCTGGGGCTTTGTACCCTCCCTTTTTCTTGGGAAAGGTACTGGGCCCTCGCCTGTCTGGTTTGTAAGACTCTAGCTTTCCCACTCTTACTCCTTTTTCCATATCGAACTTGCTGTTGTATGGAGTGAACATCAGAGGGGTTTCTGGGGTAGGTTTCCAGGGCGGTGCTCCTCTACACTTAGGCTGCG
>JABUQX010030618.1:22500-25000 GCA_015478945.1 Trachelipus rathkii
TATATATATATATATATATATATATATATATATATATATATATATATATATATATATATATATATATATATATATATATATATATATATATATATATATATATATATAAATATGGTACCGCCTCGCGCGCAGTGCGCAAGCAATTGCAGCGAGTTCTTCAGCGAGTGGTCTGCCATGCATGTACGACAACCTACTATGCATTTACCTTTTTTTTTTTCTATAATATTGTCTTAGCTTAACTTTCATTTAACTCATTAAATACCTAATGAAAAATAATATAACTACAAAAAAAAATATGAAGAAAAAATCTCATTTAAGACAGATAATAAAAATTACACAAAATCGATTTTATGAAACTTCACAAATTTAATTTAAAATAAATAAAATCTCTTAGTTCTGATTTTTCCCTTGGATCATAAAATCTTGTGGTGCGTTAATTTTGACGAGTAGTATATATATATATATATATATATATATATATATATATATATATATATATATATAGTAGTATATATATATATTTATATATATATATATATATATATATAAATATATATATATATATATATATATATATATATATATCTATATATATATATATATATATATATATATATATATATATATATATATATACATATATATATATATATATATAGATATATATATGTTATTAGTTATATATATATATATATATATATATATATATATATATTATATATATATATATATATATTTATATATATATATATATATATATATATATATATATATATATATATATATATATATATATATATATTAGTGATGGACCGGATGTCAAAATTTGACTGTTTGCGGATGCGGATGCGGATGCGGATGCGGATCTTAAAGATGATGAGGATGCGGATGCGGATGTATGCGGATGCGGATGTTTACTCTTTGAAGTTTGTATTAAAATTATATATATATATATGTTATATATATATATATATATATATATAGCAGAAGAATATATATATATATATATATATATATATATATATATATATTATATTATTATTATATATATTATTATTATTATATATATATATAGTTATATATATATATATATATATTATTATTATTATTATTATACATATTATTATTATATATATATTATTATTATATTATACATATATATATATATATATATATATATATATATATGTATATTATTATATATATATATATACATATATATATATTATATTATTATTATATTATTATATATTATTAAATAATTATAAAAAGTATATATAAAGTTCTGTATATTTTCATATATAGTTTCATAATTTTAAAAGATGGACATGACATGATTACGATTTCGATTATATATATATATATATATATATATATATATATATTATATATATATATATATATATACGTAGATATATATATATGTTTTAGTGATGGAAATGACATTATATATATCTTACATCCTCTCCCAGTCAGGCTTACGAGCCTGTCAGTGGGGCCAACCTCCGCTTCCATCTTGTTCTATCCATCACGATCCCATCCGCCATCAGCTCATCCATTGCAGGCATCTGGTGTCTCCTCAATGAATCCTCTACTGTGTCTCTCCACCTCTTCCGCGGTCTTCCCCTCGGTCTCACTCCCTCCGGTCTCCACCTCCACCTCCTGCTGGCAACTCTCTCTCCCTGCATCCTCTCCAGGTGTCCCCACCATCTCAGTCTGGCTGTGTCCCACTTTATTCATCATTGGTTTCACACCCACGCTCTCCCTCACTGTCTCGTTTCTCACTCTGTCTCTTCTCGTCTTTCCAATCACTGTCCTCAACACATTCATCTCCGCTGTCTGAATTCTACTCTCCTCTCTCCCTGTCATGCTCCATGTCTCCGCCCCATACAACAGTATCGGCGTCAACACTCCCTCGTATATTGCTCTCTTCACCTCTTTGTTCATATATTTATCTTTCAAGATGGGGTATACTGCTCTTACAGTCCTGCCATACTGCTCAATCCTACTCGTAATTTCCTTTGCACACCCCCCTTCTCTTCCAAGTGCTTCCTAGATATTTATATCTATCCACATTTTTAATCTCTCTACCGTCTACCTCCACTATCAACTCCTCCTCCTCCTTCCTGCTTACTACCATTATTTCTGTTTTCTCCACATTCATATTCAATCCTGTTTCTCTCAACTTTTCTGCGAAACACAGCGCCATTTGCTTCAACCTCTCACCATCTCCACTCCAACACGCCAAATCATCTGCATATACCATGATGTCTCCGTCAATCTCTTCTAAACTCTCTTTTACACCTCATATGACTGTGTCCAAATACGCTATAAACAGTATCGGCGACAGCACACTACCCTGCCTTACTCCAGTTTTTACATCAAACCATTCCTCGTTTTTATATCCTGTTCTTACCTTACTTATGCTATTCACGTATGTACTTCTTACTGCCTTTATCAGTCTGCCTCCAACTTCATAATCCCTCTCCAGAACTCTCCA
>JABUQX010030619.1:0-52359 GCA_015478945.1 Trachelipus rathkii
AAAGAGTGAGAGATTTCGTGTCATTAATGTCTTTGCATCAGTATGTTTGAAAATAGCCAAAAATATCTGCAAATGCTGCGGTCCTAAATAAAAAAGACAACCGGCCGCGAAAAAAGGAAATGATTTTTCTTTCTTTGATTTATTTATTCAATTCAATTAATTATTATTTTTTTTTTGGGGGGGGGGAAAGGATTCCCCTCATCCCCCCCAAAATAAACCTCAATACAAGACATTATCCAATGGGAAATTAAAGCAATTTATGTTTGCTTTTTTTATATGCATGCATACGATTGGAAAGATTAATTTTTTTAGGTAGCTCAATGAATTATAAAAATATCTGTTCTTTTTATATATATATATAATATAGTATATATATATATGATATATAACTATATATATAATATAATATATAATATAAATAAAATAATATATATATACATATAATGATATATATGAACTATTATATATATAATATTATCATAGTATATATATATAGTATATTATATATATATATATATATTTAATGATTGGTTATAAATTCAATTTATTATTTAATGACTTTAGAAAATATGATTCTCAGAGGTGTACCGTAAGGAAATTTAAATTAGTTATAAATTACATGCATAATTTTAAGGTTCATTTGGTCTATTCCCGTGATAGTTTCTATGTATTCTGTGGCTTGTGCAAAACTAATTTAAGATTTTTGTGAATTTATTTCACGCGACTTTCAAAAGGAAGAGAAATTATTCCTTGGAAATCGTATATCTATTTTAGATATGAATGAAGAGAATCTGTTATATTAATAATTTTACATCAATTCAAATATTAAAATGTTCAAAGAAAGAGCAAATTTAGTAATGCAATTTCTATATGCAAATTAATATTTCTTTGGGTTCATGTATAAAACTTTTGTCAACCATATTTGAAAGAAAAAGGTGTTTTTTGTTCCCTCCTCTTCTTAGAAACTAATTTTGTATTCATATATATATATATATATATATTATAGTAGTCAGATATATTTATTATATAATATAGTAATTTAAGTAATATTATCAGTCATAACTTTTCATATTAAAAATTATAATTATTATGTAGTAGTAATATAGTAATACGCCGTAAATTATTGGATTTAACCGGGATCACTAGTTACTATATGGTAGTACTAGTAATACTATCTCATAATTACCTGGAGGCTATAATATCAGTAATTATAGTATATTCTATGATGTATATTAATATATATATATATATAATAATTATATTAGTAAATATATATATATATATATTATAACTATATAATATATATATATATATATATATTATCTATATATAATATATACTATATATATATTATATATATAGTATATATAATGATATATATGACGGATTTTATACCAAATATGCCAAAAGTAATGGTTGATTAAAAGGAGCTCACGGAAGAAAAAGAGTTGTTGCATCTGTATATTTAACATCTTGAAACATACAGTCTATCAGAATATAACTTGAATTGCTTAAACTTTAACAAAATTCTTTTATTTATTTGTTCTGTGTCATAAAATGGATAAACCTGGATGAGCAGCTGTATTTCTCCGAAGTCTGTAGGATGTATTCTTAGATGGGTGAGCTCAAGTACTGAAAGACCAGAGGGGGACCGCTCTGATAGTGGCTGCTGCCCACTGCCCTTAAAAATCTGTCAGTCATAGTCGTAGGGTTGGAGTTTAAGCCCTAAAAACAAAGTATTAGGATCGAAACAAGAGCACCTCCATGGGGTCAACAGACAACCCAAGTCACTGTATCTGACTGACACCACCAATAGAGTTAAATAAATTTGTCATGGTTAGCATATGGCCAGAGGTCACGTGAGGCGCAAGGCATACGCATAACACAATAACATGCGACTATAAGTCAGATATTATACTAGTGCAATAATGTAAACTAAGTGAAAGATTCGAGTGTATTTGTCCGATACGGAGATAATTTCGATCTTAGAGTACGAAAACGATTCCTGAAAAGAGAATATTAAAGAGTTAATAATTTGTCTATCGCCCACACAATCGCATACATTTGGGGGTGTAATTTGAGCCAGAGCAAGACTGTGTGTTGCTTTCATAGCGAACATCCGGATTCTGAATGTCCAATACAAAATAATCTAACATAGTGGTTAATCATAGGTTTATCGTATTGGGGTGATTAAACTATTGGAAAGGTGACAGTAAATAAGAGTGTGGGAGAGTGAGCCATCGGCCTCTGTAGATGAGTGTTTTTGACGTCTCCCCGGAAATTTGCGGTTCTTCCGATGGGGCACCACATCTCCTCAACAGTTCACTCCCTAAAATAAAAATTAAATTGTTCATGTCAAGTTAGACATATGACAATTTGTGAAAGTCAAGGATTATACAAGTGTATGAGTTGGTCTTTTCAAGATGAAAGAGTGATGGTATTGAGAATCTGAGAATCGCTACCGGACGATTATCCGGATAAGTCTAAGATGCCAACAATAGGTCGCGTGCTGGGGAGTTCTTATATTCAATATCAGCCAATCGTTCATTTAAACTAACAATGTTGTATTCTTTATCAAAAAGGGTTATCGGAGGATCAAAGTTCGAATATGTGGGTTAAAAGTCCGTATGGGGTGTCTATAAGGACCCCATTGAGGGGAGTCTGCTGAAAAAAAGAACACAGAGTGCAAAGAGGATGAAGGAGGAATGAAGAAGGCTGAAGGAAGAATAAAGAAGGAAAGAATGAAGAAGGAATCTGAATCTATAGAGTTTGAGATGACAATGGCTCCAATGCAGGCACCTGGTCGATGCGGGGGCGCGCCCGCAGGTGCGCCAGCCAGTGCAATCCGCCGCGAAACCGGCGGCGCGATCCGACGCGTGTGCGCGCCCGCAGGCGCGCCCGCCGGCGCGAACCGCCGCCGGGAGGGAAGCGTGCCCAGCGTGCAGTCGCATCCCGCTGTACGATCCGGTACGAGAATGCAAACGTGTTCTGTTTTCAATTTAATTTTTTTCAAAAATTTATTATTTTTTATTTTATTTTTAATATATTTTTGGTTTTTACTAATTTTTTTTTTTAAGCTTTTCATGTTTATAACATAAAAACTTACATTTTACATACCCTAAATCAGTAAATTCAGTAATCATACATCCTCCCGAACCTACCCCTTCTGTCCTATATGATCTATTGATTAAGGTAATATTTTTATTAAAATTGCTATGTTTTACATACCCTAAATCAGTAAATCAGTAAATCAAACCATCCCAACCTACCCTCCTGTCCAATCATGATCTATTGATCTATTGATCTATTGATCTATTGATCTATTGATCTATTTTGATTAAGGTCAATTTTTTTTCCTAAGTTGTACGTTTTACATACCCTAAATCAGTAAAATCAGTAAATCAAGCCACTCAACCTACCCTCCTGACCCTCCCAATCTATGTTCTATTGATCTATTGATCTATTGATCTATTGATTAAGGTCAAATTTTTTTACTAAAATTGTAACGTTTTACATATCCTAAATCAGTAAATCAGTAAATAAACCACCATCTCCAACAACCCTCGTGACCAGTTGTGATCTATTGGATCTATTGATCTATTGATCTATTGATCTATTGATTTGCTAATTGATCTATTGATTCAATCATATTTTTCTTAGTATAAATAAGTTCTTGTGAAAAAAGCAGGAAAAGAAAACAAAGTTTTTTATTTTAACAGCCTTTATAACATAAGTGCAACCTTTTCTTATTCATTAGTTTCGGGTCAATCTAGAATGGACTGGTAATTTATGTTCCGACGATTCCCCTGCTACACTGTCTTGTGTCTGTCCTACTGGGTGTGGGAAAACCTTTCTGTTATTAAACATTTTAAAAGAGGTCGAGATTTTCGAACAGCAACCTGTTAAAATCATATGGTGTTACAGTGTTTACCAAGAAAAGTTTAAAGATTACAAAGATGTAATCGAATTTCACGAAGGTTTATATGACATAAAAGCTCTTCAATGTTTACCAGGGCATAAAAATATAATCCTTGATGATTTGATGCTTAAATTGAATGAGGAAATAGCTGAAACTTTCACAGTTACTCTCATCATTTAACCAAGTATTTTTTATAACGCAAAATATCTTTCATCAAAATAAGTATATATGCGTGATGTGTCCTTAAACACACAGTAATGTTAATCGTGGTGTTCGGGCAAAGAAGGGGATATTGAGTCAGGTTTACATGTTGTGCTACCCAATATGTTCCTTACTCAAAACGTAGGAAGAGTTCCTAAAAGTATATAAAGATAGTTACAATCTATACTCATGGTTATAATTACTCTGTGAGTTCATAACCCTAAAGAACTACGCATAGAGTGTTAGCTAGCGTACAAATATCTTAACGCTAGACGAGAATGTGGAAGACAGTTATATCGATCCTGAATAATGAGTGATTTAGTAGCAGAGTTATTTGCCTCTTATGAGAAATTTTAAAAACTCTGAAACCTTCTGAAAAACGTTAAACTGATCTGTGAGATGAAAAATTCATATTATGTATAGGCAGAAGTATGCCTAAATTCTATAAAAGAAATGTTCCTTTAAACAGACCTCAGGAGGTAAAGCTACGTCGTCGGTCATAGAACTCATCTAAAAACTTGCTGGTAACGTAAGAAAACTTAAAAAATAAAATAAGAAGCTAATACAGAAAGGGGAGGTGTATTCCTACCTTTACTCTTTTCGTTATAGCACCTCTGATAACGCAAGTGGCTTGCTCAATGATGAAGAGGGTAGTGGTTTATCCTATAGCGATTATGAGAAGATGAATATCATACAGGAACCATGCCTCTCAACCAAGCTCAACAGCAACCAGCACAACAACTGCAAACCAATCAAAACTAACAACAACAACAACAACAAAACAACAACAACAACAACAACAAACACAATCAACAACAACACAACAACATCAGTTCGAAACCAACCTCAATCAAAAACCCTCACTGTGGCAGGACAGCTATACCCTTATCATCCGTTGATTTCAACAGCAAGCCTTGAGTTTATATGACCTCAAGTTGAACAGATAAATAATTTACGAAAAGGACTGATCACCGAATTCAAACTCTGTTGTTAACATTCATGAAAAAAGAATCCTATTATCAAAATGCTATACAAAATTAAGTAGATCTAAAAGTTTATTAAATTCACCTAAAGAAGATTCCGCTCTAGTAACGATACTAAGCCTATGGCGAAAAGAGAAGACAATTTTAAACATGTAACTCAAGGAAAGCTTGCCAATGAGGAGTAAGAACGGGTATAGCTCTATATAATATTTTAAAAGATATTACATGGAATGAACTCGGTCAAATCTTTATTATGGAGAAACAATACTTGGAACGAAGTATTGTTGACTTGATATCCGATCTCTCGCGTGATTGGAAGAAGACTCCTGTAACAGGTTGGAACAGGAATCAAACAAGAAATTCAGACTATTAATTTTCCAAGAAGTTTAATCATGAATAAAACAAAGATTAAAGCGATCTGGATAATATTCCCATTGACCCTAGACTGCAAGCAAGTCCTGCCTTGGTACTTCTTGTTGCATCGGATAGATCAAAGTTGATAAATAGAGGTACCATCAAATGTAAGGAAGAATAGGAAAAAACATACAAAGTATCAAAATTGGCTTAGTTCATGTCCAAATTTATAATGACTGTATTAGGTTTTCAATTCTTAAACTATACTTAATGGGCATTAAACCCATGTTATATTTCTGTATACACTTGCTGTTTTTAGAAGTTTATTAAAATACGTTAATATTTTTTTTTGTAATTAAAAAAAAAAGTTAAGATTATATATATATATATCGAGCTGTCTGGTAGAAAGGTTACGAGGCCCACGAAAACAGAAAGAGAAACACATATATATTAATGTCATTGTGATCCATGGAGGCTAAGGAGGTGGTCGATAAATATTAACTTTGATGTGAAACAGCCATACAGTGACGCTGTGTTTACAAGGTTATAAAGACTCCATTAATGGAGAGAAATGCTACTTGAAAAATAGTTAGGAAGGTGAGGGAATTTAGCTTCACCGGTTTATCCGGGCTTCATTAACCCTTTACGAAAGACCAATTGCGCGACCTTCGGAAAACATGGTAGCTGCCCCATTTTTATAGAATGCGTATGGCACTAGATCTTACCGATAGAAATAGATTATTAAATCTTACAATGAGGGGTATCATCAGATATATTTTCGTTTTTTTGCGTTGATAGGAGATTGGTGTATAGATCGTCCGAGAGTACTGTATGGTTAAAGAAGGTTGTTTAAATAGGTATGAGAAGAAGAGGCAAGAGGACTGGTGCATGCTTTTACAGCTTGTCTAGAGTAAATTTATAATATATGTTAATATATCAGATATTCCTCCTTAATGGAGGAGAAATGCTATGAAAGAGGAGTAGAGGAAGAGGAGTAATGTATTGAAATTATGATAATATTTGAGTATTTTGATTATTTATTTATTTTTATCTATATCATCTTTCCATTTGCTTTGAAGTGCTTAATAGGTTGAAAGAGTACAAAGAACTATAAAAGAAATGTATATCTATATATATTGAAAGATACATTATATATAATATACTACGACTTGTTCTATATCTATCATAGACTTAAGTACCTTAGAGGATGGTAAACGAAAAAACATTAATGTACCCATCATCCCAAACGGGAAAAATAAAAGATAACACGGTTATTAAAGTAGGAGATTTAAGAGTATCCAGGACTGACGAAAATTTCAGAAAAAGGGGTTATGAACAGGATGGTTCGAGAAGGTTTTTATAGTAGTATCTATCTATATGTAATTCCTAGAACTGTTAAATTGTTGGGGACTATCCTTTTTATCGGTATATATTATGCATCGGAGAAACACTAAATAAGGATGATTCTAGTTATTATACAAGAAATACAGAATACGATCAGACTAGCAGCTCCACCGGATATATAAATATGAAAGAAGTGGGAGGGGGGTTAAAGGCAAGAAGCAGTATGAATAAACAGATGTACTCGCGCTCACGGCCTGGCTCGCGAGTATTCTAATTAATTCATTGAGGTAGGGACGCCGCTGGTATATAATTAGGAAACATCTGAGGGCATTTTTACTTGAACTACTGAGAGAAGAGTCCCCATCTATCTATTTAAGCGCTGTGCGCCTCATCGGCTTGTCTGGAGATAGATGTCTTATCTATTGCCGGATAATATATATATTGCAGACTGAAACTCTTAACTCTAATTATGAATCCCCTCAAGTACGGGGGTCTGTCCTTCCGCTCTTCTTTACTCTAATTATTTATTTATATTCTATTATTTATTATTTCAACCTGATTGTCTGCCGAGCGTGGTTTCCCGGGTCGTTCTCGATATAGAGATAGGCCTGAATCAGATTTTGCTTTTCGATATTTAGAAATATCTGTTCGACTAACTTCTTATATACTGCTCACTTTATTATTTATTATATATATCTTTGATAATATGCTGTCATTCCAACCGAGGGCAAGGGAAAGAAAGTGTTTGCTGTCGAGACATATATATTAACTGGTCTGCTACTATATATGTTACCGAGCAGTCTTCATACTTACGCTTAATATCTATATCAAGTTTGAAGCAGTTACGTTATGTAAAGATTTAGTGTTTCTTGTTAATAAATCCTCTACACGAAAAGATATGTGTTAATCACTTAATTATCGAAGCTCAAGGGATAACGCTGAACGGATGAAAATTATGTGTCTGGTAGCAGTGGGGGGGTCCGTGTGCGGAGGTTGGTGTGTCATATTCGGCGAGTGAGCTTTCGCGTTTAGGAGACCAGAAGGACGTGCATAGTGTCGAATGATTAATTAGCGAGTTTATCAGATACTAGTTCGTGATAATGTTGTGATACCTGTTAGTGTTGTGGTCTATTTAGTGTACGTCGTGGGTTTATCGATGTGACCAGAGAGTGTTTTGTCACTATGAAATTGATCGAGCGAGAGATTCACTGCGGTAGCATCTTGTATTTCAGGCCTTGCGTAAGGATGGTTCATAAGATCCTGTGATTCACGTGTAGCGCATCTGCTGATGTTTAATACAGATATTATAGACCCATTTCTTTCACCGCTAGCGACACTCAACTAACTATTATATATATTGGTTTTCATGCCTTCCTAAAACGCGTAAAAGAGGTGTGTGGTGAGAAGTTTCCTTGAATGCTCGTACTTAGCGCGGAGTTTGATACCGCATCGCTATTGCTAAATGTGTGAGATTATTCGTGTATTTTTAACTATAGAGTAGATGTAAGAGAGGTAAGCCGTACTGTACATTCACATATCTGAGACATACGCTGCTTGTACTGATGTCAGTATGAGGTATGTATATAGGAATCGCTGGAATGAATCAACTCTCCCTGGGCCCCGGTCCCCCCGTGTGGTTGTAATGACGTAAAGATAACGAGTCTTCAGGGGTTCAAGTATGCAGAGTTGGTAGAGGGGTTTGGCGGGGTGTATTTTTTTTGCGGTGGTCGTCTCGTGTTCAGACGCGTGCGAGGTCGCGTTGGTTTTATGTTAGATGATGTTGCCGAGGCAGAATACCTGTGGAACGTTCGCCGTCAGAGTAAAGCAGTCTATGTCATGACTAGATCCATCTTTTGTTCGTATATGAGCGTCTTATCGGATCTCCCTCTGAGACAGCTGTGATAGTATAGTGGAGACTTAGCGATAGCCCATGCTTCTGATGAAATTTTTTGGTTGGTTTTGTGTGTGTGAAGCAAATAGTTATAAAAAAAATCTTTAAGGGATAATAAGAAAAAAGAAATAAGTGTGGGGTGTGTGTTAACGGAAAATACGGCGTAAGATGACTGGTCAAGGTGTAAGTCATCGTAAAACCTATAAAGAGGAGGAATGGAGGGTCTCGCATCCGCGACTATATATGACATATCTATGTGGTCATGCTTGTGTTCGGGCCTGTATATTACGATGTTGGGCTGATATTCTGGCACCTCTTTCCCGCCGATAAACACTGTTATATTAACTATTTGTTGTATATTAAGGAATGTTTTAATATAATTTCATCATTATACGTCCAGTGATTGTACCAGCAAATGCGTTTCCTCCACTCCTCGCTAGCCCATTTATGCGGTGTGTACTTATAGTGGTATTATTGCACTCTTCTTCTCTTGTGATATATATCAGGTGAGTGGACCGTGCGCTGTTATTAGCTGATGGAGGGCGTTGGACCTTTTCTTTATCTTCCATTTGGCAGGGTTGTTTCTGTCGTTGCTAATCACAAATATCGAGTCACCTATGAATTCAATATCCCTGGTACTCTGACAATAGCTTGGACCTCGAAGTTGTTTAGTATGTGCTGTAAGGAGCTAGAGTACGTAAAACGAAGATTTGGTCGATCTCACTGAGTTGGAGCTGAGTGCGCGAACAGAGCTCATCCAGAGTCCACCACTTGATATACGTGGTTTTAATTCAATTGACGGTTTGTGAGATACTGATATACGATCTCTAGGAGCATCAGCACAATGTTACCCTTACATAGTTCTATTGAAACTCTTATCTTAAATTTATTCTCATAGACAAAGGAGTCTCATTCGTCAATCAATCCCGGTGGTCTTAGCGAGCATTTAATACAGTTATCTCGGGTATATGCACACAAGTAAGAGCCATGCATTAAGTCTAAAAATACCCTTATTCACACTATTTATGGGGCTGCCGACGTTGATCGTAGAGAGCGTGATATGTAGTGTTCCCTCGAGCAGAGACTTATCTGACCATCTATGGTGGACTCACCATCGTGATGCCGAGGTTTATTTTAGCTAGAATTCCATCGACCGTGAATTGTGGCTCTGTACAACTGCCTCTCACCAGGTGCTCTGTTTAGTAATCCATATTCTTATACGCCCACCAGCTTTTTCAAAAGCTTATCTTATATATTCTACTTATTGCTTCACTCTTTATATAGCCTGTGAGAGAGTGAAATTACTCCCTTCGCGTCTATCACATATGTATTACCACCGACGAATCTTGTGGACGCGATCACGGCGCAACACAGTTTAATACAAGGCGAATTGAGCCACTTGAAAAGTGGTGAACTATGAGCGCTCTTATGACTATCGAGTCATGTTAGATGACTGAGCGCGCCTAAACACTGCGTTATTATTGGTAACCTCACCCGCTTCACGAGAGGGTAAGAATTAGGGCCGTAATTGTAGAAACACGTGCGTTATCTGGAAACTATGGAAAGTCACGCCTTTAAATTTACCCATATTCGGACTTAGAAGGGATCAGTTGACAGTGAATGGTCAACGCATACGGTCGTGATTAGAATGATATGATGAAGACTCACATTCTCAATGCTCACGTCCTTTTACGATTTATTTGCCTAATACTGTTATCTTTGCGAGTGATAACGGTATCAGGCGTCGATCTCAAGATTATGCTGAGCTCACACAGTGAATTTATATGCAATACGATCTTCACTGCTGATCTTTCAGCCTGTAATTATCATATTCTAAGAAAAGGAACATTAAAGGGTTGAATCTCAAATTTGGACAAAGTTTTTGACATCCTAATCTCAGTTTCGGTGTATTGGAACATCCCTCAAATCATTCCGAATTTGAACAGGAGTACGAAAATAATCTGATTATGTATGTGAATGAAGAAGAAATATTAAACGCTTTCGGAAACGTGGAATAGAAGATCTTGTTTAGGTGGTATTCGCCTGTAATATTTGGATACTTCTCTGTTCTGTGTAAATTGGATACAGATTCTGGTTCTTACCTTCAATATACTTCTCCTAAAGTGATGTTTCAATCAATGGACATTTGGATAGGCGCGGTGTATAAGAATAAAAATAAAGTTGTATATTTCTTGACTCTCTGGATTTAGATTTTATGTTTAGTAATCATATGTAACATCTTTTTTAAAATATAATAATGTTCAATATGTTAAGACCTTATGTTTCCTGTACAACCTATCAGGTCTAATTTATGTGGTGGTATACTGTATTTATTTCATTATAGTTTTTTAAATACATTTTTCCTTTTAATAAACTTGTAAATATATTTGATGTTAAAAATTATATGTCAACGATTATGCAGTTTGCACTTATGTTATACCTTCTTTAATAAAATAAACTTGTTTTATTCATGCTTTTATCCCAAGAACTTATTTATACTAAAGAAAACTATGAACTTGAATCATAGATCAATAGAATCAATCAGATCAAAGATCATAGATCAATAGATCTAAACTTGTCACGGAGGTTTGTTGGATGGTGGTTTGATTTACTGATTTCCTGTTTAGGAATAGTAAAAACGTTACATCTATTGTTTTAAGTAAAATAAATTTGACATTAATCCAGAGTAAGATGGGGTCATGCATTGGGTTGTTTATCAGTTGAGGGTAGGTTGGGGTGGCTCTGATTTGACTGATTTTGACTGATTGGTTAGGGGTATGTGAGAGGCACAAGTTTACAACTTTAGTAAACAAAAATATTGACCTTGAATCAATTAGATATCTAATAATCAAGTCCAGACTCAAACATCACGATCATATTAGATTGCGGATATGATGTCTAGTTATTGTGACCAGTAAGGGTAGGTGTCGGGGTACCGTTGTGTTGGATTTAGCTGAGCTTGGAGGTGGGGGTTGTTCGTGATTTTAGGTGTATGTATATTCAATCATGAGGTCTTATTATTGTTTGAATATATTATTAAGTATGTTACCGGTTGGTTTGTTTGATCATGAGACTTCTCGAAGTAAGATTCTATAGTAGTAGGTGCGCCTGGTGAGTGAGTGTCGTATTGATTATGGGTTCGATGAGAGTGTGCGGGTTGGACTGAGTGTATGGTTGCGTAGTGTTGAGCGTTGTAGTCTTTAGCTGAGTGATTAGTGGTATTGGGTAAAGAGTATTATTGTGTTTAACGTTTCGTTGTATAGGTTTATGCATGGTGTGGGTTTGGTGTGCACAGTGAAACTTATGGTCTTGTAGAGATTGAAGGTATCGGCATGGTGGTATGGTGTTGTAGGTTAAAAATTAGTTAAAATATCATATAAAATTCATTATTAAAAAAACTTGAAATAAACATAAATGATTAATTTTTTCGATAAAAAATTAAATATTTGAAACGAACAGTCGTTTTTGCTTGCATTCCCTGTACCCGTATCGGCATTGCGGGATGCGAGGTGTAGGTGTTCATGGTGCGCGCGGCACTGCGCCCGCGCCTTCGTTAGCTCTTGCGCCGTACCGTTACGCTCGGCACGTCGTTGCCCGTCGGCGGCTGTCGGGACTAGCTGGCCACATTGTCTGCGTGGCGGTATTCTGCGGCCGAGGCGGTGGTTGGTGGCTCCTGGTTTGCTCCTGCGTGGCTCGGCGGAGTGTGCATTTGTGTTTGGTCTGGCTTTTTTGTGGGCGAGCTCTCGCCTGCTGGGTGCGTTCGTGCTCCGCCGTGCATCCTGACAGTTGGCTCTGCGATTTGTTGCCATTGTGTGGTGCATCTTCGAATATCTGATGATGTATTTCAGGATTCCTTCCTGTCGAGTGCTGTTTGCTCTCTCTGTTGATGTTTCCTTCCGTCAGTACTTTTCTTCGCTATTAGTCTCGCTTCGTATTCTTCTGTGTATGTGTCGCACGCTTTGTGCTCTTTTGTTTTCAGTCAAGCGAGGGACTCGCGCTCAAGTTACGGTCCTAAGTATCCCGATTCCTCCTTCTATGGAGCCGTTATCGTTGAGTTAACGACATTTAGGATTTCTATACTCCTATGAGCCTGCGAGTAGACGCCTTTATGTAAGGATCCGAACGAGTTGTGTACATTTGGAGCGTTGGAGTTCGTTGCCGTTGGCTGCGAGTTTAGTGTTTTACTGAGCGGTTTGTGGGCGTATCTTCAGGTGCGGGGGGTGCAGTGGTCGTTTCGATTTCATGTAGTTGTTGTTAGGCTGTCGTGGTCTGATGTCGACTTTTTCTCTATATTCGTTCGATTATTGCGAGTCGTATACCAGTCTTCTCTTCTAGCACTCACTACTCTCGATATCGTTTCTTTCAACTCCGGATTATATCTTATCTGATTACTCTCATGTATAGTAACAGCTGTCTACATATAATCGTAGTGAGCGCTTGTGAGGGGTAGTTGGTGCTCGCTGTGGTGTGATCGCTCTGGATTCTCAGCTCATTCGCTAGTTCCGATCCTGTGCACCGTTAACCCTTTGGTCCCCGTCCATTCATAGGTACCGCCTCGCGCAAGAGCTAGAGCGCCATAGCGTAACCTTAACAGTGCTCAGTTGTCTAGTGGATGATCACGTATTCGCCGCTGCCCTCTCTAGACCGGATGCGTAGAAGCAATACCTAGGGGCGGTGAATTATCTCGGGTGCGGATACTGCCCGCCGTGTTACGTGCGTAAGATGAGAGTAGTGGGCATTCGCTGTGTGAATGCATGGAGTGTTTTTTCGAGTTCGTCTGCAGAGTTGTCGTATTTCCTTGATCTCTTGGAGTATCGAGACTTTCGTGGCGATCCCGTTATAGTTGGAGTGACTATTAGGTTTTGAGTATAAGTGGTTGTATGTGGGATCTTCGTATAGGCGCTCAGGCTCTCGAGTTGGTCTTGTCGTCTGCGCGGGGTTCTCAAAGCGACTGAACCTTTCTGTTTCTTCTTCTGTACGCTGTTCGGCGTATTGTGTCCGTGCTTCTGCTCGCCAGATGACATACTTTGTGTAGGTGGTGTTGGGTGCATCGGGGCCATTGTCGTCCCTGCAACGCGCTATCGCTCGTTGTGCATCGCGCAAGTATTCCATTTGCGATCATCGGGGGGTTAGGGTCGCTAAGTTCGCCAATATTCTGGCGTGCCACTCTCTGGCTTATTTGCGCTTGTGTTGCATCACCCGGTGTGCTATCAGTATGTATCATCTCTTTACGAGGACTGTGTAATTATTGTAATTCGGATGTCGCTCGTTTTGGTCCTTATGCATAACTTTTGTTTACCGGTTTGCTCGATATTTTGTTGTTTGGCTCGGTTTGTTCTTTGCGAATTGTGATTGTTCCACAAGTGGTTATAAGTGCATATTTATCGTTCGCTTCGAGTATCTGTTGCTTGGTTTCTGTGAGATAGAATGAGCGTGAGGCGCCGTGTTAGTCCTGCGCTGCTATTAGCTGATCTGATGAGTGAGTGTGTATACTGTCCTATATTATTAGTTATATTACTGAGTTGCTTATTGAGCTTTTGCTGCCTTAGTTAGGTATGTGATGTGCTATGTATTTGGAGGTATGTTGACGTTGTTTCGGTCGTTACGCTCACTCCATTGACTCACACGTTTGGTCTATAGCGGTGCGTTATTTTGTCTTTTTCAGCCTTAGTTTGTGGTCTTAAGGTATAGAGGGGTTCTATTTATGCTATTGTATTTTAGGCTCGACCTTAGGGTATTAGATTATGTATATTTTATATATATATATACCGGTGCAGATTATTGCGTTGTTTGTTAGGGGTTAGGAGGTTATGCGCTATATGTTAGATACGGGCGTGTTGAGTTTATATATATATTGCTTCTAACCTACTTATCCCGTTAGTATGATTTATATATATATATATACTATATAGGGTTATCAATATATAGCCTTAATATACGGGCCTTTATAGTGATTAGCTATACTATAGGCGAGGTTGTAGGGCTATATATCTGACGTTATTGTGAGAGAGAGTGTCTTATTGTATGTTTTGTTGTGGAGTTGATTATTGGGGGTCGTCGGTGTTCTAGGCTTTGTATATTAGTATATTTGTATTTGGTAGTAGCGTTGTATTAGTACGTATGTGTGGGATTTTATATGCTTTGTTTAGGGGTTCCTTGTTCGTTTTGTTTATGGTTATCGTAGTAGGTTAGATGTGTGGTTACGTTGTTATAGTATTGGTTTTTACTATTGAATTTTGACCTACCTCGTTATCCGCTCCGGGTGATGCTTGGGCGTCACTGTGTACATGCGTTCTGTAGTGTCACTAGTTTCTATAGTCACCTCACCATATGCTGGCTATGTCTATTGGTTACTACGGTGTCATCAGAGATCTTTGCTATCTTAATTTATAAGTTCGTTGGCAGCCGTGGCTCTATATCTGGCATTCACTTATTGATTGTAGTATGTGAGTACGCTGTACTTTTTATCCGTTCCTAGTCGTTGTTGGCTGATGGTGCTCACGGTGCGTATCTGGTCGGTCGGATTACTTCGTGGTTTGCATATATACGTTTTCTATTTGTAAGTTTGTTAAAGAGAGATATGGAGTTATCCTACGAGGTGAGTCTTGGAGATTGTCTGGGATAGGTGCCTGACCTAGCCGGTGAGTGGTGATGTTGCACTCAGCATGAAGTGAGCCCTTTTACTGTTGTGTTTTCGTCGGTCCGTGCTGTCTTTGAATGTTGCTTCGTAGCGGACTATAGGGCCTATTGTTGTCGATCTGTTCTGTTCGTGGTTGAGGGCTTTACGTTGATAGCCTTACTCTCGTGCGATCTTTGGTTTTGTGAGGCTTATTTGAGCGTTCGTTCTTTAGTGATTTATGTTAGGCTTCGTTCGATGCGTTGCGGGGTTAGATTTCGCGTGTGAGGGTTGATTTGAGTTTTCGGTTGACTTCCGAGTGAGTGGATTACGAGGTTTGAGTATGCGTGGTTTGCGTAAGCTGTATCTTTGTGATATATGTAGCCCGGTGTGTTGTCCTGCTCCCCTGTAGTCGACCTATAGTTTATTATACTATAGTCTATAATATATATATATATAATAATATGATTATATATATACGTGAGTGGCCGAGGAGTGATATTCTACCCCCGCGGTTTGTTATGACTATCTATAGTAGTAGATCTCGCCGGTTTTGATATGCTCCGTATACATCCTATATTAGGTGTTATAGTATATATTTTTATATATATATATATATATATATATATAATATATATTATATATATACTATATATATATATAGTATATATATATATATATATATAATATGTATATATACTATAGATAATATATATATATATATATAATATATATATATATGTTATATATATAATATATATGCTATAGTATATTTATATCTATCAATCATATACTAGTTAATAATATGATATCGTTAGCCTATAGTACTATATATATCTATATATTATAAATATATTATATATTAGTATATTAGTATATATATATATATAATATATATATCAGTATTATTGAGGAGTTCTCTATATTGATTGCGGTATATAAGTATATATATTATAGTAGTCACGTGGGTTGTAGCTGGTCGTTGCTCCTACCTCACCCTACTACTATGAGTATGGGTCTTAGCGAGTGTGCCTAATGGGGTACAGTTTTTCGAATTATTTCGTCTTAGGGGTACGCGATCAAAAAAGTTTGGAGACAGCTGCTATATGTTGACTTCAATAAGGAAGGAGAAGTGCCTTCGTTAATATTTTGAAATCGGCCGACGTCAAAACTAAACGACTACCTCAAATTAAAGTCAAGACTATTACATAAATCAAACAACTTATCATCCTCCTTTAGCACAAGAGAATGCTTTGCCCAACAACCATCACGTTTGTTACCAATTTAATCGCTCTGAGTCATACTGTAACGTTGACATATATTGGTTATCGGCGGGAGCGAAATAGTATTGTCGGATAAGGGCATATTAGACATACGCTAGTTACAGAGATCGCCGTAACTAATCTTGTGCTCGGTGTCCACACGACACATGCGTCAATCCCAGACCCATAGGTAATTTATGTCCAAAACACTTCACAGCATCCAGGTTTAGATCAGATCGTTGTGGAGAGTCCAGAAACTGATTATGATTGCGGAGGCCTTCTTACAACAACCCAGAGAACCTAGATAGTACATATAAACGATTAAATGAATTGGTTCTATCGAGCGTGGTTTAATTATAGCTACTAACTTTACATCAATTAAAACACTCATTCGCTTACAAAAACTTTCCTCTGAAGATGTCTCAAGTATCGATGACGAAAAGGGTCAGAAATCGTGTAAATATGTCTTCTACTCGTGCTCTTTTTTGCAGAATTATTTAAAAAAATTCATATCCCTTACAAAAATAATGTAATCAAAACAAATGTAGGCAGGAAGAAATCTAAAATTTTATAATTAAGATAGATAATAATAATAATAATAATAACTATAATAAAATAAAATAATAATAATAATAATAATAATAATAATAATAATAATAATAATAATAATAATAATAATAATAATAAATAATAATAATAATAATAATAATAATCAATTAATGATAATAATAATAATAATAATAATGAATCCTGAGAAAATACATAAATAAATAATAATAATAAGTAATAATAATATAATAATAATAATAATAATAATAATAATATAATAATAATAGTAATAATAATAATAATAATAAACTCTTATGGTACTCAAAAAATAGTATTAATAACAATAAACTCTTATGGTAATGATAAAATAATTATTATTATTATTATTATTATTATTATTATTATAATTATTATTATTATTATTATTATTATTATTATTATTATTATTATTATTATTATTATTATTATTATTATTATTATTATTATTATTATTATTATTATTAATTATTAATTATTATTATTATTATTATTATTATTAATACGAGTATTATATTAAAGTTTATTATTTAACACTTTTTTCTTCCATTTGTAGTTTACTATGTTAAAATTTTAGCAAAATATAATAGCATATTAAAAACATTATAATTATTTTAATAAAAATAAAAAAAGGGAATAAATTTTTTTTTGTCAACAGATCATCATAGAACATTTCTTTTAATATAGCAGTTTATTTAGTTTATATTATTAAGCCATTAAATGGGAGACATTGTTTATTCTTTTTAATCATAGTAGAAGGAAGATCTCTATAAAGTGAATTTCACTTTCAAACTTGGGCATTATGTTTAAATCTTAGGATGGTATTTGAAAATAAATTTAATGTTCCACAAAACTACCACTGATGATTGGACATAAGAGTCCCGCAAACAACCACTGATGAAAGAACATGAGTCCCGAAAACAACCACTGATGAAAGAACAAAAGAGTCCCGAAAACAACCACTGAAGAAAAAACAAAAGAGTCCCGAAAACAACCACTGATGAAAGAACAAAAGAGTCCCGAAAACAACCACTGAAGAAAAAACAAAAGAGTCCCGAAAACAACCACTGATGAAAGAACAAAAGTCCCGAAAACAACCACTGATGAAAGAACATAAGAGTCCCGAAAACAACCACTGATGAAAGAACAAAAGAGTCCCGAAAATAACCACTGATGAAAGAACAAAAGAGTCCAAAACAACCACTGATGAAAGAACAAAAGAGTCCCGAAAACAACCACTGATGAAAGAACAAAAGAGTCCCGAAAACAACCACTGATGAAAGAACAAAAGAGTCCCGAAAACAACCACTGATGAAAAAACAAAAGAGTCCCGAAAACAACCACTGATGAAAGAACAAAAGTCCCGAAAACAACCACTGATGAAAGAACAAGCGAGTCCTGAAAACAACCACTGATGAAAGAACAAAAGAGTCCCGAAAATAACCACTGATGACAGAACAAAAGAGTCCCGAAAATAGCCACTGATGAAAGAACAAAAGAGTCCCGAAAACAACCACTGATGAAAAAACAAAAGAGTCCCGAAAACAACCACTGATGAAAGAACAAAAGAGTCCGGAAAACAACCACTGAGGAAAGAACATAAGAGTCCCGAAAACAACCACTGATGAAAGAACAAAAGAGTCCCGAAAACAACCACTGATGAAAGAACAAACGAGTCCCGAAAATAACCACTGATGAAAGAACAAAAGAGTCCCGAAAACAACCACTGATGAAAAAACAAAAGAGTCCCGAAAACAACCACTGATGAAAGAACAAAAGAGTCCCGAAAACAACCACTGAGGAAAGAACATAAGAGTCCCGAAAACAACCACTGATGAAAGAGCAAAAGAGTCCCGAAAATAACCACTGATGAAAGAACAAAAGAGTCCCGAAAACAACCACTGATGAAAGAACAAAAGAGTCCCAAAAACAACTACTGATGAAAGAGCATAAGAGTCCCGAAAACAACCACTGATGAAAGAACAAAAGAGTCCCGAAAATAACCACTGATGAAAGAACAAAAGAGTCCCGAAAACAACCACTGATGAAAGAACATAAGAGTCCCGAAAACAACCACTGATGAAAGAACAAAAGTTCCGAAAACAACCACTGATGAAAGAACATAAGAGTCCCGAAAACGACCACTGTTGAAAGAACATAAGAGTCCCGAAAACAACCACTGATGAAAGAACAAAAGAGTCCCGAAACACCCAATGATGAAAAATATGTGTTCTGAAAACAGCCAATAATGAAAGAACACAAGAATCCCGAAAACTTTATGATGAAGAAAACATAAGCATTTCCGAATCATAAGAATCCCGAAATCTTCTTTAAAAAAAAAACAAGTATTTTCGAAACACTTATGCTTTTTTGAAAGAAGATAAGAGTCCCGAATGTCACCACTGATGAAAAAAATATGTGTTCCGAAAGCAACCACTGGTGAAAGGAGGATCTATACCCATAATGTCGACAGGATTATGGGTCGACAATGTAAAAAAAAAAAATCTGGTTATTTAAAGTTTCTGTAACGAATCCAGCAAAACTTAACAACCTAACGTAACCTAACTTAATCTAACTTAACCTAACCTACCCTAACCTAACCTAACCTAACGGGCTGTACAGAAATTTTTTTTGATGTTGTGTCGACTTTATTTTCTAGGCTAGTCCCCTGAAAAGATATAAGGGAATAATATTTAGATATCTATCGAAGAATAAAGATATCCAAACATATAATGATATTCATAGAAGATCTTAACACAATAGTAGGTAGCGGGTCCAATCATTTCCTTCTGCTAAGCAACACCGCACACTAGTTAACAGTTTTACATTTGTATGAAACTTTACCTCAAATGTGTTGGTAGCATCAGAAATTACAAAAAATTAAATTTCCTTTTAAATTTGAGGGGCGGTTAAACTTTTTGGTCTCTTTCTTTATTTTAATTTCAATTTCAATTTATCTTAATTTTAGTTTTACACACACAAGAACAACACACGACACATATATAGTTGATATATTTAATTATAGTAGTAATTGATATAGCATAAATGCATAATAAGTTTATATCTTATAATATAATGTATGTTTAGATATTTGAGGGTTGTTATAGTATATATAGATATATACTATATATATTATATATATATATAATTATATATATATACTTTCTATTATATTATATTTAATTATATTAAGCCTTTCTATGATATCTATAATATATATATATATTATATATTATATATTATATTCTATATATATGCTCTGAAAATATATTATATAATAATTATTATATAGTATTTTTGTTATTTAGAATATTAATTATTATATATATTGATATATAGTATGATATTTTATATATACTTTCTTCCCGTCCAATAGAGTCGCAAGTTATTTTGTTGTGCATGCAATCTGCAACAAAAAATGCAATGCGATGCACATGAAAGCGTTTATTTAGCATTTGAGTTCTATCTCCCAAGCACCTCCCTAAACGACACCGATCCACACCCCAGACCCCATCTACTGACACCCGTGATGGTGAGTGAATATGCTAATCTGTAACTAAAAAGAGCAGTTTCTAATAGTTTGTTGATAAAATATAAAAATTGAATAAAATAAAATAAATGAAATAAATAAACAAAATAAAAAAATTAATAAATAAATAAAATAAAAAAATAATAAAATAATAAAATAACAAAATTAATAAACTATAAAATAACAAAATTGAATAAAATAATAAAATAAAAAAAATAATAAAATAATAAAATAAAAAATTAATAAATTTATTATAGTTTAAATAGTTAAGTATATTTCAAATTTTTATTTTTTTTATTTCAAAAAATTTCACACCTCACGGGCATAGTCCTATTCTAAGAGGGGAACTTCTCTAGGTAATTTTCTACCTAGGATCCGGACTAGGGAACGAACCAGGCCCCATGCCTATGCGCTCTGTAGCTCTATTACCTGTCTATAAGTTCTACTTTTTATAAGCATTCAATTTTTTTTTATAGATATTTTAGTCCGTTCATTCGACGTGGAATACCAATAAATCGTTGAATATATATTTTTTTTTTTTTTTTTGTTTTTTTTTTTTTTTTTTTTTTTTTTTTTTGTTGTTTTTTTTTTTTTTTGTTGTTTTTTTATATTTACTTTTCAATCTTTGTTTGTTTAGCTTATTAATAATAAAAAATATCAATTCGTGTTCTTAGAGTAATTAGGTAAAAACATGATAGTTTATATGATAATAATAGTATAGTAGGCTATAGATATGATATATAGTATATATTTATATGATACTAACTATATATAGAGCTATATATATATATATTATATATATATTGATTTTGTTTTATTGGGTTTGATTTTGTTTTATATTAGGGTTTAGGTCGAGTTTGGTTGTGAGATTTTTGTCCCTGTTGTTAGTGTGATTTATGGTTTGTAGTGGTAGCGGAGTCTTAGGAGGAGTAGGGGTTGTCTGGTGATGTGTATATATGAGGCTATGGCTAGTGTTGTATAGAGTGGTTGTTATGGTGGACATCTTTATAAGTGGAGTGACTCCCGTTGAATATTATGGTCTAATGGCTCAATTTAGGTTAAGTTTGGTTAGTTGGTTAGCGTTTAAGTTTAGGTTGAGTTATGGTTAGGTTAAGGTTTTAAGCTTAGGTTAGTTACAACACCCAAAAATTAATGTATTGTACCTCTTCTAGAAATTTATTAAAGATAACAGATACATTTAATTATTGATTTTTCTGTCCTGGAGTCAAGAGATTGTTGTGGCCACGCTTTCTTCTGATAATATACCTGGTTATGGTGTTGTTCTTGGGGTCGATGTTGTTATATTTTATATTATATATAGTGCTTGCATTATAGGTCAAAGCTTGGTACCCGTATATATATAGTATATATATATATATATATATATATAGTATTAGATATATAATATATAGTATATATATTATGATATTATATAAGTATTGTAATATATATATATATATATATATATATATATATATATTATATAATAGTATATATATAGAAGGGGAGGGGGGATATATATATAATAATAATATATATATATATATAATACTATAATATATACTATATATAAATATATATATAAATATATTATATATTATATATATATATATATATATATTATATATATATAATATATATAGGGTATTATTATATATATATATATTATAATTAATATATATATATTATATTTATATATATATATATAATATATATATAATATAATATATATAATATTAAAGGTGTTCAGCTTGAGAGTGTCGTTCAGAAACTTCCGTAAGAAACAATTTCAAGCGAATTTAACAGAGATACAAATTAAAGGAAACAATAATATTTTGTCAAATTATCCTACTTTTCTTGAAAAAGCCTTTTGTATAAATGGCCAACTGGAATTTCAGTTTTAAGTTATGTTCATACATAAATTTAGTAATATTTTAGAACTGAAATAGTTGAGAGAAGTACCAGGTTAATAATAGAGAGTTCTTTAACGAAAATTATTACCCATTTTTTTCTCTTCATGGTATTTAATGGTCAAAATGTCGTAAAAGCTAAGTCATATATCATGAGGCGATTACTTAGTGGAACTGAAGAATATGTTTTTTTTTTGTTTTTTTTTTTGTGGCAATTGAACACGAAATTTCGACAAAGTGGCGCTATGTTTCTTATGCCTTAAAGCAGCCGATTATATCGTACTATTACTATAATTAGGTAACCTCATTCCACTAGTGGGGTGATGATTTAGAATATATATTATTTTTATATATGATATATATTATATACCTTTATATTATTTTATATAAATATATAATATGGAATACTATATTTATGGTGAGTGAGTATATTGTTTAGTGGTTACTATATATATTATAGTATATACATATTATAATATATTATATATATCCTCTTGCTTATATGTAGTTAGTATTTATATATATATATTATATAATATATAATATATATATTAATATATACTATATATATATATCATATATATATATATATATATATACTATATATATATATATAAATATACTATATATTATATATATATATATATATTATTTATATATTATATATTATTGTAGGTATGTAGGGATATATAATACACTAATACCTATATAATATCGTTTAGCTATATATATCTATATATCATATAATTATACTCTATATATATTTAAATAAATAATATCATATAATTTCATATTATAGACAAAATAATAAATATTCTCTTGATTTCCCGCCCGATATCATATATTATATAGTATATATTATATAATATAATATATATTTATATATATAGATAATTAAGAGGTGTACGGATCGAAAACTGAAAGCTTTTTAAGACCACAAGGTTAAACGATATATAGTATATATTCATATATTATATAGCATAATATATATATAATCAAATCTAATATAACCATAATATATAATATATATATATATATATACTAATTTAATTATTATTATTATTATTATTATATTATTATTATTATTTATTTATTATTATTATTATTATTAAATTATTTCTCTGGGAGAATTATTATTACATGGTTTTATGAATATCTTTATTATTTATTATTATTATTATTATTATTATTATTATTATTATTATTATTATTATTATTATTATTATTATTATTATTATTATTATTATTATTATTATTATTATTCATGATTTATTATTAATTATTATTATTATATTATTATTGGATTGATTATTATATTATTATTATTATTATTATTATTATTATTATTATTATTTTATTATCATTATTCAAAACTCTATGGATAGCCACTAAATCTGATACTAATCAAAAAATTTTCAAAAACATTAACACTAAAAGGCTTATCTTACCATGCTAATGTTGATGACCTAATTTCAAATGCTTGAATGACAGTTGTTTGGAATAGTTTTATTATAGTTTTAAACATTTCATTTTAACCAATGTAGTTAAGTATGTTTGGTTACCTTCTGTAACTAATGTTAAGAGTATTAGATAGTTTCTTTTCAGATATTGGTAGACTTTGTGTATACTATGTAAGTTATTGACAAGCCCTAAGGTGCCTTGTGGATTTACATGAGCATGTTTGATGATTGGTTTTATATAGTTGACTGGGACTGCCTCGATAGGCCCATATGGCTTCTTTCTGTCTCTATATTTCTAATGTTCTAATATTCTAATGACGATGGTGGTGTACAAGCAATAAAAGTAGAACTAAAAAAAAATTTTTTTAAAAATAATATATGGAGAGTAGTGGTTTGAAAGGTAGATTTAATGTTTATGATAGTCGTGCTTATATTGTTGGTAAAAATGTTGATCCACGATATGGGAAGAACATTTTTTTTCCAGAAATTGTTATAGAAAAAGCTTCGAAATAGAGATAAAATGAAAGTTGCGATAAAGAGCAAATATAGATATATGAGTGACTTGAGGATGTGAAACAGTCATCATCCTTGACCTTAAGAATTCTTCTTCAAGTAGAAATCCGGAATAGCTGCTGCAGTCATTATCTTCAACGTCAACATCTTTAACTGATCTTAGATCTGCTATCACAGAAAGAATTGTAAGTCATTATCACATTGAAGAGAGTAAAGAAAGTGATAAAGAAACAAAGAAAAAAAATATTAAAATAATACAAAAATAATTAAAGCAAAGAAAAGGAGAATTATCTAAAAGAAAAAGAAATTTCTTCAAAGAATAGGAGAGTTATCTAAAATAAAAATCAATTTCTTCAAACAATAGGAATTATCTATAAGAAAAATCAATTTTTTCAAGGAATAGGTGAGTTATGTAAAAGAAAATTCAATTTTTTCAAAGATTAGGAGAATTATCTAAAAGAAAAAAGAAAAATTAATTTCTTCAAAGTATGGGAGAGCTTTTTTTAGAAGAAAAATCTATTTTTCAAAGAATAGGAAAGTTATCCAAAAGAAAAATCAATTTTTTCAAAGAATAGGCTAGTTATGTAAAAGAAAATTCAATTTTTTCAAAGATTAGGAGAATTATCTAAAAGAAAAGAGAAAAATCAATTTCTTCAAAGAATGGGAGAGTTTTCTAGAAGAAAAATCAATTTCATCAAAGAATAGGAAAGTTATCCAAAAGAAAAATCAATTTTTTCAAAGATTAGGAGGGTTATCTAAAAGAAAAATCAATTTCTTCAAAGAATAACAGAATTATCTAAAAGAAAAACTAATTTTTCTCAAAGATTAGAAGAATTATCTAAAAAAAAATCACTTTCTTCAAAGAATATGAGAGGTATCTGAAAGAAAAATCAATTTCTTCAAAGAATAGGAAAGTTACCTAAAAGAAAAATAATTTTTTTTAAAGATTAGGGGAGTTATCTAAAAGAAAAGTCAATTTCTTCAAAAAATAAGTTATCTAAAAGAAAAATGAATTTTTTCAAAGAATAGGAGAGTTATCTAAATCGAACTTTAATTTCTTCAAAGAATAGGAGAAATATCTAAAAGAAAAATCAATTTCTTCAAAGAATAGAGAGTTATCTAAATGGAAAATAAAAATTTTAAAAAAATAGGATAGTTATCTAAAAGAAAAATAATTTTCTTCAAAGGCTACAGAAGTAAAATATTTCCAGTGGTGGGTGGTGAAAAAGAAAAGTTTCTATGCATCCCCTTTTACAACAAGAAAGGTGTATACAGTCCCTTCTTCATCAGTATACTCAAAGAGGTTCTGAAGCAGGTAATGGATTTAAAGAGAACGTATGCAGAAAAACATTTTGAAATACCTTTTGTAAATGGGCCAACTAGAATTTCAGTTTGTAAGTTAAATAAAAGGGAAAATTAGTCTGGTTTTTTCAATGTTTATTTTATAATGGTGAATAAATAAATATTGAATATAAATAGTTGATAAAAGAGAAAAAATATTAGCCATTTTTTTTATATTAAATAAATGAGTATTGAATATATTTGTGACTGTTAACTTAGCTATTGAATCAACTCTCATTTCGAAATATTATTATTATTATTATTATTATTATTATTATTATTATTATATTATTATTAATTATTATTATTATTATTATTATTATTATTATTATTATTATTATTATTATTATTATTTTATTATTTATTTTTATATTATATTATTATTATATTATATTATTATTATTTTATTATTTTAGTATATTTATTATATTAGCATATTATTATTATTATTATATTATTATTATTATTATTATTAGGTATGGATGATTATTATTAACATAATTCATAGTAATAATTATTATTATTATTATTTTATTATTATTATTATTATTATTATTATTATTATTATTATTATTATTATTATTATTATTATTATTATTATTATTATTATTATTATTATTTTTATTATTATTATTATTATTATTATTAGTAGTAGTAGTAGTAGTAGTAGTAGTAGAAGTAGTAGTAGTAGTAGTGAGAAGAATTAAAAGTGCGAAGTTAAGTGAACAAGGTAATAAGGGAAAGTATTTAAGAGCGCTTGTAAATAAATCAGTTGAATGTGAACAAGATGAAACTGAACAAATATGGAAAAGCAAATGAAGGAAGCCTTTGTTAGTAGTACAAAAAAAAGTATGTGGATGTATTATTGTCTTAAAGTAGGAAGTAAGAATCTCAACAGTGAATGGTGGAATGAAGAGGTTGTGCAAGCGGTTAAAAGTAAAAAAGAGGCATGGTTGAATGTGCTGAAAGCAAATGATGATAAATAAAAAAAAAAACAGAAATAAAATCGTTAGGGATAATTACAAAAATAGTCCCATTACAAGATTTTGGAGCTATTTCTACTACTCCACATCCCTCGAACTCAATATTATAATTTTTAATGTAATCGGAGTAGAGCGAAAATTATTTTTATAATAATGAAATATTTTTCACACTTTTAAGTTTTAACTGTAGGTGACAACAATGGAGTCATGAACCGGAGCTGGAGCAGGAGCCGTTGCCGGAGCCGGAGCCAGAGCATGAATCAGCTAGAGTAAGTTAATTTTAAATCACACGATCAGAAACGGAGCCGAAGTTACAGCAGGCTTAAATTTACCGTCTCCGAGCCCTTGAGATTGATGCAAATTCAGCGGCGATTCCTTTGTAAGCTTAGAATAATACTTGACATGAAAGTTTTCATAATTTTGTCAGTAAAAAAAAAGCATCAGCAGCAGGCGTAACTTACAATAAAATGTGTCGGAATTTTGTTTATAGCATTTAGGCACTTATTTTCTTTTCTAATAAAATGCTCGTAGCGCACGGTAACCGTGACCTCGTGACCTTATTCAAGTGGAAGAATTCTGTAGGAAGTTGCTTCCTAGGAATCGTACGAGGGGTCGTACTCGAAGGTTTTCACCACTCTAGTAGTAGTAATAGTAGTAGTAGTAGTAGTAGTGTAAGTAGTAGTAGTAAGTAGTTAGTCAAGATAAGTTATATACTGTAGTAGTAGTAGTAGTAGTAGTAGTAGTATTAGCTGCAATTGTACTCTATTTAACTGCGATTACTGAAGAAAAAATCTTCTGCTTTGGTCCAAATTCTTGCTGGTGTCGAATTGCAATTAGGGTTTATTATACTAACTACTTAACACGTTTGTGTTCGTATACGACAGGAAAAAACTTTGAGTCCAATATTTTTTTAGTTATCTACTTTATTGTGTTGTCTTATTCTATCGAAATGATTTTAAAGAAAATCTAGCACAGGTAAATCGGAATATTTTACCTGGTTTGACTTAATATTATATTAAGGTACACAATGAAAGGTTTTTGAAAGCATAATAATTATGTGAATTGAAATTGATTAAAAGCCCCAATTGTGAGTAGGTGACATCTTCTTGGAAGCTCAGAAAGAGATCAAAAAGTATCAAGTTATTTATTTCTCCTTGAAATAATTTAGATGGTTATCGATCTCATGAATTATCTCCAATGTATATTTATTTCTATCTCATTTTCAGATCTGTCAGATCTGAAAACTCCTTTTGGAAGTTCTAATTTGTCTCTCTCTCTCTCTCTATACCTGGATAATAACTGTCTGCTCTCCTCTCTCTATTCTCATATCTCTCTCTGGTCTCTCTCTCTCTCTCTCTTCTTCTCTCTCTCTTCTCTCTCTCTCTCTCTCTCAATTGGCAGTTAAAACTTTACAATTTTATCTTAAAAAATCCTTTCTTTTTCCTCTTT
Organism: Trachelipus rathkii; assembly: GCA_015478945.1. Classification (NCBI taxonomy): domain Eukaryota; kingdom Metazoa; phylum Arthropoda; class Malacostraca; order Isopoda; family Trachelipodidae; genus Trachelipus; species Trachelipus rathkii. The sequence goes on from JABUQX010030619.1 coordinate 28,341, forward strand.
GTATTTTTGATGCTCATAGTATTTTTTTTTGGTAAATTTAGATATTTACATTCGAGTGAACACTTTCAATTATTGTTAAGGATTTGAGTGCCTCTTATGTCTAATCTTGCATGCGTTATCAAACACATCCTCATTTTTGATATATTCTACTTTAATTTCACGCATTTTATAATAGTTATTTTAATTCCAAATATTATCATATAGATCATACAATTAAAATTATGTGTTAGAATATATATATAGTATATTAATATCATATGCTATCACCTAGTGTGAAATACACTACATATTATATATAAATCATAATATTACTCACAAGAATAGTGTATACTATTAATTATTAAATGAGATATTTGACATAGATATAGGATGTTACATAAATGAGGTGCACTAGATAGTATTGATGAGAAGCCGAACATTGCGCCAACAAAAACTCCATCAGGGTGATATTAATAAGTATTGAGTATCATATACCTTTATGTCTCGTAAACACCGCGCTTCGAGATCTAAATACCAATCCATCCTTCAGGTGAGTATGTGAGTGAAACAATTGGGTAAGTATGATTGAGGTGATCTCACCACACACATGCAGACTGTGATTTATTATAATATACTTGAGAAATTACGTATCAAGCATATATCATTATTTTTACTTCGATGCCATGTTGATTATTGTACAAGATTTAGACTCTATACGTTCAGGTCTCGCTCTGTTCGCTTTAATTATGGCGCGTTTGAATAATTTTGAAACCATTTAGTTCAAGATTTCAGCCTAGATTTATTCTATAGTTAAATATTTTCTTCATAAGTAACCCTCATTTAGTGAGTTATTGTATATATATATATATAATTAACTGTTATAGTCATTGTATGATTCAAGTATACTAAGTATAAGTCCTTTAGATATTTCTAGTATAATTATGATTAGTATTATGTATATAAATTTAGGTGTGAAAGTAATACTCTATATATTACGATATATTAGATATATACGTATATTATAAAGTATTGCAACTGCTATATTAAGTAGCTTATATCAAATATTATATTAGTTATTTATTAGGATTTAGTATATATTATATAGTATAATTAAATATTACTTAAGTAAACATATAACTATATGCTATATATAGCATATAGTTATATATATATAGTTATAGATACACTTAGTAGTATAGATATATATATATATATATATATAACGTGTACTATATATAATATAATGATAAACGTATAACCATCCCCCACCCCCAGGTAGGTCAAACGACCTGTCAGTGGGACCTAATCAGTTAATTGCATTAGGTGTCTCCTGTTTGGATAATATAACTACTCAGTAAAAATTAATCCCCTTAGTTCGGATAAACGCACCTATGATAAGACTTTATATCTGCAGCTGAGAGTCCAGTTTAGCTATCCGTATTCAGTCTCAGTAAATCTCTGAAAGCGACTATGTTCACCCACTTACAGTGAGGTCAAGCGGGTATTCACTAACTTATTGACCGCGCGAGACCCTGATACTCATATATATGTCGTCGAAAATTCTTCAATTATTCGAAGGTCTGCTCATGAAGTGCTTATAATCTTATGAGATGATAAACAGCACTAGAACGTACAACACTTCTCTCTCTCGTACTTTTCCACACTGTTTGTCAGAGAACCTATTGCTCTCTCTCCTGCAGCGATTTCTTTCTTGCATACACAAGCTGACCGTCAATATAATCTGATTGTATCGAAATAGTGTATGCCAATACGAAATCATAACAAGGTTAGGTCTATATATTATTCATTAAATATGTATTCAGTGAACATAATAAAATAATAATATAGAATATTATTGACCCCAATCCGAGTAATTAATCACTCACGTCAAATTAGTATATTTCGAAAAACTTACGTTTTGGTCTATTTACTAATAATTATTTTTTGCTTTTCTCGAAACTTGAAAATAAACTAACCCAAAATACAAAAATTAATAAAAATATAACAATAAAAAAAATACTCAATTTAGATATAAATAATATAAATATATTTGCTTATATTTTATCAGTCTACTATACTAATATATTGAGATAAAGTTATCACAGTATATGACTATATGTGAGTATAGTTATTAGTACGGATGGAGTCAATTACACACTCACTCTCACTCTCTATTATATTGAGTAGTCATGCATATATGATTTTGGCATATTTCATATATCTGTATAACAAACTCTTCGTTTAACAACTGAAGTCAGATGTTTATTTGTTTACTCTATCTTACTATATGATCGTATAGACCTTAATAAATTTTTATCAACAATTTCTCTCTCGACTGTAGTATGCCAAAAAAAATTTAACTAAGCTCACCATTCACCAAGCTCTGAAGAAGACTAAAGGCTTAGCAAGATGTATGTAAAGTATCCTCACAACCGTATAAGATCAACTATATATCACACACACACACACTCGACTTCCTCTTCCTCATTCATTCTAGTCATTTGACAATCCATCAGCAATCACATTACTTTAATTTGTATTTCACCCCAATTGCACATGATCTGTAAAGTTCATATTGATATGGAAAGTTATGTTATATATATGAATCAGTATACGTGACGTAACAGATATGCATTTCCATATATACTCTCTCACAGGTGTGTCTATATACAAAAATCCATTATCTAACCACGAGCTTATTTTGCTGAGGATTGCCTATAATGTATATTAAGTCACATATTAAGAATATCATAGTGTAAACTATTTGGAATCATCAAGCACACACACTCGAAGTATATGTGGTATTCGTAAAATGTAGTTGATATGTTCTTGTCCGAAAGAGTTCTACCATTATGCACTTGGCAGATCTGGCTCATCTAAATTACAAATATATATTGTTCACACTCACGAAAAGAATGAGTTTGTCAAAAAAGATACCATACTGTGGACGATTAAAGGGAACTCTAGGGTTATCTTCACACAGGAATCTTTAGGGTCTTTGAAGCGTAGAGAATATTGTTAGACTCTCTCTAGAATCTGTAGCGGAATTTTATGGGTCGATTAATTACGGAGTATCGACACTAGTGGGAATTGTATTATTTATTATCATGAGCGTTCACACAAAAGACACTCTCTCTCTCTGACAATAACAGATACTCTTACTCATCTAATATCATACATCACTTGTCTCCTCTCTTCTCTCTCTTCTCTCTCTTCTCGTGCGCTCTTTCTCTTCTACTCACATCAGAAATATTCAGGATACAAATTCACCAAAATTATATATTAAATATATATTATATTGTATAAATACAAATATAATTATTTACAATAAAAAATTATATATATATATAATATATATATAGTATATATATATACCTACTATATATATTTTAGTATAGTTATATATATTTTAATAAAATATAATATATATATATCATATTATCATGTCCATGCTCAGCTCAACTATAATATGCTCACACGCTGTTATATAATAATTTCATTTAGATCGAGCGAGTATCGAGAATAAACATCTTATCTTATTTTTTTATATTTTATTTTTATTATTTTTTTTTATTTATTGAATATTTTTTATTTTTTTATTTTTTTTATAATATTTATATGCAATATCAAAATCAAAATAATAAAAATAGTCTGTAAAGTTGACAAAGGTCACTAGATTTCTTAATTAAAATATTCCATTTGATAGCGATAGAATATATGTAACCTATAGCACAAGATATTCAATATTAGTGTTTTAGTTAATATATATTCACAACATATTAATATATTATATTAAGATTATATGTATCAGTATCACTATACCATTATTATTATTATATAATTATAATATTATTACAGTTTATGGTATTTATGATAAGTAGTATCACTATTTTATTCACTCACGATAACAACTTTTCTATATTTAAGAAGTTTGGTATATAATATCACAAATATACGAAATAGTTCAAAAAACATTAGTCTATGCGGTATTATAGTTTATTCAATAAAATAGAGAAAAATACACAAAATAAAAGGTATATTGATTATTATAGCTTATAGACACACTAGGTAATAATCATTCACCTAGAATAACGTAATACGAGTTAATTATTAGAGCTCAAGATAAATAAGGTGTACGTTTTGTACTGCACTAAGTTTGATAATCATAAAATTGTACTGAAATATTAGAAGAATTTGGTTACTCAGTTTACTATCAAAATAGATAGGTGAAAAAATGTGGATGAGTACTACATACGCATAAGAGCATAAAATAGATCCTAAACTGTCTTCTATGCCCATATTTATATCAGGTATTGATTATGTTTTAAAATTAAGCATGGTTTAGTTCTTATTATATATAAACCGATAAAGAGTTCAATCCCTATTTTTTAAGTTGTTTTCAGCATATTTATTGCAAACTTGCAAAAAACTCTATTTACTTGAGGAAGTTGTTGCAATTTTCAGGATACATGTTATACGTAACGTTCGTAGAGGAGGTCACCTTTGCTCAAGAACCCAAAAATATGTCCATTTGTCAGTATAATAAGTATATGTTCTTCTCACGGTTTCCATGAACTAATCTCACAAGTGGGTTTTGTATATATTATATTTATAGATTACTCTCTTTTACGGTCTCCCGGTAATCTAAGGTAGAATGAAACTCCTTTCTGCAGGTATGGGCACAAATCTCGGATAAAATGTGCCTACTCTCGATTACATCTATTACCTTGATGAAAAATTAATCGTTTAACGGGCGTTTAAAATAAGGTATCACTCTGTTATATAGTGTTAAAATATGGTGCTTCACTTCTTTAAAGATAAGACTAATATATCTTTTAAATTTAGATAATTACTCAATCAGGAGCATTATTTTTCTACTACTGTTATAATGCTGTGACTTTTATACATGTTTATATCCTCACACACGCCACTCGTTCTCTCTGACGTGTGTGAGCGCTTGCCTTCCTTGACAACCGCGCTTCTTGTGTAGCCTATTTATTATATTACATAGTAGTGATGATGTGAGCTTAAATTATAGTGTAAGTTCAAATCCTCTATTTTATAGATTGCACTTATATGTTAATTAATATTATAAGTTTATGATTATTTCAAGGATATTCTTAATGTAAGTAAATTATTACCTTTTGATTGTAGTAGTAAGCCAGTTAGGCTTGATTGTATAATTATGGATATAGTATCATATATTAAATAATTATTTATTTAATGATTTATTAGTATTAATATATATTAATATCTATTATATATCAGTAAATATATATTTTGATTTGATTTCAATATTATTATATGATTATTGTCCCAACTCTTATGTATTGCATGCTGTAAATAATTTAATAATAGTATATTAATAGTATTATACTATTAAGATAATCACTATGGCTTTAGTGATTTAGCACACTCACTAGTTATTATATATATTATACTTCTATCTTGGGAATGTCATATCTTTTGTAATATTAATAAATGTTAAATAGTTATAACTTGTTCCTTTAGTTCGTGATAGCATTACAGTATAGTTACCATTTTGTATCATGGAGTATGAGGAATATCCCTGTATACTATTATAGATAGAGTGAGTATAAAAGAAGAACTCTTAGTCAGAATAAATATAAAATAATCCTATAGTTTTTCAATAAATATCAGATACAGTTTATAGATATATATGTATTCATATTGAATTATAATATATTATTATATAATGAATTATGGTTAGTTTTATAGATTATAATATAATATATATTATAAGAGAATATATTTATATTTATATTATATTACTATTATTAATAACCAGTAATAGAGTTAAGTGCCCAGTCCAGTATATTACTCACTATACTTAAAGTAGCATATCATTACTATAAACAGGCACAAAACTATATACTTATGATATAGGCTAGTTAGCGCTACTCATTGGCATATGTATACGTGGACATTCGACTGTGTCGATCAGGAATATAACGGTTATTAAGCTGGTATTACATCATATCTCACTGGATATTAATTACTAACGACTACTTATTGTTTATTTTTTAGTTATATATTTATATCTAAATAATATAGAAGAACAATTACAAAATAAATAATACGACATAATATATATCGACTATTAAAAATAGTATTCATATCTTTTACATAATTTAGATATATTTAATAATTGTAGCTATTAAATATATAATAATAATAACATACTATATATAACTATGCATAATGATACGCACATGTCATAGAAATATGGATGTGTTGAGTTATGTTAAGGATTGTGCTCTCAGACGTTTTTCTTATAAGGAGCCCTTGTACTCTCCCCGAGTCTTCTCTCCATCGTAGCGCAACATGCGTTTATGGTCACGTACCTATTATGAGGTAATTGAGCAATTTTCTTTATCTTCCCACAATAGTTCTCCTAGTAGTTTACTATTATAAGCGAGCCAGGCTAGGCGCGGCCCAGGCAGCTCATATTATTTTACTGCCTACTTATAACTATCGGTAACTATCTCTCCCTCCTTCCATCACTACATACTTTCATCCTATGCCTCAAAATCTGCCTTTGTCGTGTCATGATCTATACTCTTCATGTAAGTTATACTACAATACACTACACAGGATCGTGTGTATTAGCACTGTGGGAGATGAAGTCGAGAGCAAACCTCCGAGACCCCCTTAACATCATTACTGCCCCTATCTGCTCTCACACAAAACAGAGTTGTGTACTAACATTACCAGTAGTGTAAGCTTATGCCTGATGGAAGTTACACCATGTCTCTGATCCCAAATCCGAACTCCCTCGCCTATCCAACGATACATATCGCTACACTTGCATTACAACCAGTAGCCCCACACTACTCGAGCGCGAAGCCAAAATGCCGCGTTGCCGACAAACCTATACCCACAGCGTCAAACTCAACACGAATTCTCAAGATTGAAATGCTTATACTACAATATCCATATCCAGAGAGAACTCGTAACCATTTCCTTGAAAAACCAATCATCCATATCCAAACATAAAGACCTTCCATCGCTCTCATTTTACTACGCCGTAAAAACACCACTCTCCCCACATTCATATGAGTTACGCATGCCAAGAATCAGTGCGCCTGCCCAACCTCCTACCATTCCCTTTAACACTGATCAACAACACGCATAGCATATCATAATAAAAACTAACTAACACTTTCCACTATCCCTCCCCACCCATTATAAAACCCCCAATTCTTGTTCCATACTCTATTGAACAAGACCACCTACAACATCTTCAACCTTTATATTCGCCACCCACCAACACCTATATAACACCCCACACACCAAACAGACACCTCACGCACCCTCACTCTAAATCAACAATAGTCTCATACCCAATAATCTCATCCTTGTGAGGCGTTACTTTTAAATGCCAACTCGACTCACCGACCTTGCGATACCTATATCACCCTTACCCATCTGGATCCCGGCGTCAGACCACTATCCTGAGATTGCGAACATGGAAATACTGTTCCAAAGAAAATCATCCTACAACTCCCAATAGAGAGTCATCATTTTAATAATCAGTCCTCAGTTACTCGCTGTCTCGCGAAGCCGAACCAATCCCGCTCGAGAGCCCTCCAGACGTCGACATTCTTGTTTTCCCCCCTCCCTTACATCCACAGACTAACTGGGCGCACTAAACCAACCGCGACCTAGCAACATCAGTCTCACCTCCCTTAGTCCTCATATCGCTGACCTTCCCCTCACCAAATCCTAAAAAAAAAAGGAACCACCACATGTACTAACTACAAAAAAAGCTAACACTGTGACAGAATTTACGAACCAATATGAACCATATCAAACCAGTAGCGACCAATATCCTTCGTGATCATATACACAGACGATAAAACACACACATCCATCAGCCTCAGTTTAAACAGAGCTGACACAATCATTTCGAAATCAGCCCAATCTTCCTGAGCGAGTAATGAAGCAAGGTCTATACACCGAAAATCCGTAGCGAGAGTCTAAACACCTATTCCCGCGATAATCAGTCTCAACTTACTTAAACAGAAACTCTCACACACACATATCCACCACCATTAACCAACTACACCAAATAACTAACCTAAAACACTCCAGATCATCTAATCTCACTAACCATCCTGAGTCACTTTATAACAGATGCTTACAGGGTAATAAATCCTAATCAAAAACAAACATTCTCAACGCAAAGACATATAAAAGAGATAAATCACTCGCATAGTTAATACTAAAATAATACTAATACACTCACAATAAACAAGACCCCCCTCTCTCTACACTCACGACATCCCAATCTTCATGCGCACGACAACTCACCCTTCCCATTTCATTCAAATACAACACAGCACAGACAATGAGTACTCGTCAAAACACATACGAATATCTCCCGTAAACCAACTCTTCCCATTAATAGATGCTTTTCAAAACAAACACTCTCAAAAAACTATATCCCTCGATCACAACCCGTCACCTCCGCTCTTACATATACCCATTCATGCATATCTTCTAGAGACATATTATCAAAACCTCTTGACACATATTCTCAACCCACGCGCAAACTTAGCTGACCTAGATCTCAATCTCAAACTCTCCACTGATACAAACACTAGGAGGTAAAAGCTAATTCTCCTCATTACAGAAAATCTCACTTAACAAATTCCATTGAGTAAATCGTATCAAATTTAGAATACCCCTAATCTGTAATCAAGCATCACTTATATCTCCAAATTGAAACCTCACATAATAAAGATCCCAAACTTTCCCCCATCCTCCATATCTGACAATCTCTTTCTATCATCCTCACCATCACTCACTCAGACAAACTGCTGGTAAGAGGCTTATATTTTTATAAAATATCCACCACACATATCACTCCTTCACCAGTGAAATATCCCAACATGGAAGTTAAAGGTGCACAATCATTCAACAACATACAGCCACCTCACCTTCCCTCACACAACATATAATTAATGGCTTCAACCAATTCCCATCACACAGATCCATTACTTACAGCCACATCACATTAAAACCAAACTCTATTGACACTTCCCCACAATACTCTCATCAAATTTCTCCAATGATCAAGTTTGGTTGATTGGTTTATAAAAGATAGGCTTATCAAATTTCTTCCTCCATAATAGACGTATGCCAATTAGTCTCCATAAAAACACCCTTCTCCACCTCCATTTAAACTATCAAAACGAGCTATATATCGTACCACAGGTCAATTCTTCACGCTCCTTTCCCTATTTCAATTCTCTATTACAGAGATCTACCACCCTAATCCAACCAATCCACCAAAAAACTAATTACTTACAGCAGACGACATCAGTCTCATTTCCCAATCAACCACTATGTAAATACAGCTCATCCTCAACAACACCCAAGAATTAACTACAATAATTAGAAACTTTGAGATTCACCAATAGAATACAGTTTCCCCCCCTCAACTTAAATCCTCCATTAACCCTCCTCAACACAGACTCGACCACCAATCCGTCCATTCTCACCCTAATAGTCTATTTTGAACAAATCAACACCATCTCCCTAAACATAACCCAAAATCAAAAAGTAGAACTCACTTACGACACACATTATATGACTTATCTCACCCCTCCACCCTATCACTGAACCCAAATTACTTACCTTAAACCAATCGAAATATTAAATCATACCACTCCGATACTATAACTTCATCTCCTCAACACACTACTATCAGCGACAGTATAAACAACTAACCCTATACTACAAATCTTACAAAATGCATGAACCAAATGTATAGGAATGATTTGGTTAAATTAGTTCATTCACCCCTCGCACAGGTTTCTCCAGACTACTATACTAATTCAACTAATCCAATTTAATAATAATAATTGACATAAGTTACACTACTCTAATATGAAATAATACTACTGAGTAGTGTACTCTTGAAATATCTTAATCCCACCAACCTACAGCATTTATACGTACACTACTGAGACGTACATCCTTCCCGCTAAATCGCTCTAACACCACTTTGAAGTAATTGTTCCAGTAGGGAGCACATGTTCTCCAGGAAAAACACTCAATCCGAACCCCATGCCATGCCACCCAAATTACTCTCAACCACCCGACACAGACTAAGAGATTGCGCCAGTTAACCTCACTCTAATCCGAAACATTTATAGATGAGCATCTTACAATAAACATACTAATCTTCACCTCCCCCAACCCCCCATAAAATAGATCTTGGCTCTCTCATCTATCCAATTTAACACAATTTAATCTAAAACACAATATCACTCAAAAATAACCCTCAAATAACAATAATCTACTATAACACCCTACATACCCCAAAGTGAGCTAATTCACTCCTCACTACTACATAATAGAATCATACTGATATTACCAGAATGAAACCAAATTTAAACCTCGACCGAGCACATTCAGGCTAACTACTACCAAATCTTATGCTCATATATAAATATCAGATTCAAATCATTTGACAAACGTATATCACCTCCCCCAATCTGCACGTATTAAGATGTCGTATTATCCACAGGACACAATGGTAAGGCAACTTCCTTCTGGAAGTGCCCCGCTCACTCTCACTAACGCTCCTTCTACCACCTTCTGCTATAAACTTTTATAATGACTGAGTATGGAAACTCAACCTCATAATGAATCACAATCCCACTCTTCATCAAGACACGGTGTGCTCACCCTATAAAGTGGGCTCAGAGCGGTCTGGATAAATGTTATATAGTATTAAATAATCATATAATACTATATACTATATTAATATTATATATATTATAATATAATATTATATAATTATAATATAATATATATATATCAATATAACTATATATATATATATAATATATATTATAATAAGAATTAATAAAAGAGAGAGAATGTGAGTTTGGCAGACCCGAGAAGAAAGGTTCATAAAGGAGTGAATGGCGGAGTTTTGTAAAGGAGTATGGTTGTGTGGTCCACCTGGACCATGGGATGAACCCCACATTGACAGATACCACAGTGACAGTCCGGACGCAGTCTTGCGTGAACTCAAGAGGTGAGTTGTTTTTGGACTGAGCGACGAGTTCTCACTTTGATATAAAGTTGAAGGGAAATTGGGCCTTTCTTTTACAACTTGCATCTATTGTTGTTCTACTATCTTATTTCTGTTTACAGGTAATATTATGACTATGCTCCTTCATCCCACCAATCTGGAATAGGTGAGTTAGATGATAAATTATATTATACACATTATTAAATAAATAATAAAAATATAAGTATAATATTTATTTAATATATACTATAGTAATATAGTATATATACATAATATATAGTGATAATATATTATATATATATAGTTAATATATATATAATGTATTATATTAAGTAATATAATAGTATTATTATAATATAATGATATATACTTAATATATTAATACTATTATATATTATATTTATATTAATTATAATATATAATATCATATAGTAATATAAATTATTATAATATATAATATATACTTCTATATTATAATTTTTTTAAATAGGTAATGAAGTCGTTCATCATATGTAGTGACGACATTAGTAGCATATTATCGCCTGATTTATCTTTTCGTAACGTTATTATAAGCAGAGGTTTGTATAAATAACATAGAATATATAGAATATAAATATATACTCATATAACTATAATATTCATATGAGAGAAATTAGTATAGTGATAGCATAGAGAGTGTATCATCTGTCCATTACTCTTCCACCATTTATCTCATATAAATATCTATATCTCGTCAAGAGTTATAATATACCTATTACCTATAATGGCACATAGCGTTAATGACATATATATACGAGTTCAGAATACTACATGAGATGAGATATAGCAGATAGAACATATATATATTATATATAGTGCATTATCTATAGTATTATACTATATAACTATATCACTATATCACCTTATATATATCAGTATTGTATATATACTACTTATATTATATATCAGATGACATTTGATAAGGGACTCCGTAATATTAGTGTTAGGCTTAATTTGGTTTGTTTGTTATGGATAGTTATAGTTATTGGTTTAGGTTATGTTACAAAGTCTAGCTGATTACGCGGTTTTTAGTTAGGTTTAGGGTTACCCCAAAAATTAATTCATTGTTACAGTCCTAAAACTATGGTTTACGAATCACATCCGATACTAGATGTGAATTATTCACATTATTTCTTGGCTCCTCTATGGTACGTCCAACACCAATGCACAACACTATACGTCTCTCGTTTTCTTGTATTATATCACTCTCACATGCCGTCATGTATTAATATATATATCTATAATCATATTCACTCATTATAATAGGATAACTATCAGCTATTGAGTATATATACTATTATAATTATTCATGAAATATATATATATGACTTTAGTAGGGTACTACTATCTATCGATATCGTTGAGTAATTTATACCGATGGCATAACCATCTTAGTCTTTGTGTATCGATATTGTATGAGAGTGGGAAAGGTCGTGTAACTCCACATACTATAGCGATTGAGATCACTAAATACATAACCTGACTGAAGCAGGCTCCCGTCATATCTATTAAATACCAGAAGCTATCCTTTAACACGTTATTTATTTCATGCGGCACCGCACAATCACCGACCTCAGCATCATGCGCGTCGCCCTATCAGCCTCTGTAGGTATATATATTCTGTCCTATGTGGCTGTACGATACTAACCAGTAATACGAGAGTGCGAGATGAGCGAATATAATTATTTAAACAATGCTCATACGCCTATCTGACCCCAATGTCGCTGCGATAACTTATCGTGCGATCGGTATCTGCCTGCATATCGCCTGCGAGATCCTATCCACATATACCTTATCTCCGTCATAGCTTTTCACTTACACAGTGCTATCTTACTTTTCCAGACATAATCATCATATCTAACGACCTAACTACGAAACCGGTTCCTAGAGATAATATGTGACGTGACATCGTCATGACATTGGTCGATAGACACCAAGTCGTCCTGCCGTACCTAGCATAACTCTTCGAACTTTTACTCAATCTGTTAATCATCTCCTCTTTCTGTAGATCCAGTCTTCATGAATCGAGCTGAACATGTCGTCTAACAGTTGTGCAAGAATGCTGGCGCCAGAATGTACACATTGGAAGATCGTCAAAAGGCAAGCGTGAAGAGAGCAAAAAAAGAGACCAAGAAAGTGTGTTTGACTCCTATTCTCTTGGTAATCTGTGGGAATTACTTGACTGACGATAAGGGTTGAGTACGAACATGGAGTCGCGACACGCGTGATCTGATCCATAAACCAATGACACGTTACGATTCCTAGCGAGCGCCGCTACACATGAGCCTATGTCTTCATAAAAATTGGTCTCGCGATTCAATATGCTTTTTCATACGAAACTGTAAGGTAGCGGGCTGCTGCATTAGGATATTAAGCAGGATCTGAAGGGGTGAGCCTGTTTTAATAAGAGTTATTCTGTTAGATTTGATACAAGGTTGACAGGAATAGTAATGTCTCCGCTAGTAGTTTAATCTGTATCTATGAGGTCTACGTCCACCTCGCTCACAGTCTAATAGACGAATTATCTACACGAGTCGTAGTCGACTCTGATCTAATCCTATCACAGGTAACTAACACTCTGCGAGAAAGCTTCCTGAGTGGTCGTACAGTTAGTGGACCATGGCTGGATCCGTGGTGCAAGACATTTTGTATGCTATACTTGAGCCCTCATCGTTCAGGTATCTTTAGTCCGGTGATCTCGAATGTCGAAGCAAATTCTAGCGCCTGCTATCTACGTTCAGCGTTTGGTTTTCGTATTACGAGTTGTTATCAATAGAGGACGAAGACTGTAGATTTGCACAGATGTATGATTAGATTTTTTCACTGATATCTGAGTAGTCTACTTACAAAAAGATAACATGAGCCTGGATCAAACCCTGAACCAACGCTCTTCACTTCGTCCGTGAGTCCAACCGGGAACTATCACATGACTCCGTAACCACTGGCCACACTAGACGAGTACAAGCCTTTACAGGGACTCTATATAGGGATAGCCGCGTGTATTCACAAATTTAAGTGAGTCGAATAATACGCGCAATTATCGCATACCCACTGTATCACGATGGATAGGCCTAACCCAAGCGTCAGCAAGCTACATGGCTCGTACTCTGCTTGATCTTCCCACTGAGTCTAGAAATCATATCGTGCACTCAAACTACTGCGTCAGCAGGTCGTCGAAACTTGGCTTAGTGCATAATTATATACTCATATTAAGTATCAATTGTACTATTTATGCATATAGTAGCTACTTAATTTATACAACGTGCTGCATGAGCACATCTCCATTATTAGAACCTTGCTTCTGACGACCAGTTCGAGTACACTTACATCATCCGCTTCGCCGTAATCATTTATCAGCGATGTCACAGTATGTGCACGTATACTGCATCATACGGCAGTCTATGACTAAACCTCCCATATGCCGACTACGCGAATCAAATTATGCGAGTTCAGATATGGCTCCCATATGATATGACGCTCACAATGCACGCATAAGTATAGTCACGACTAAGCTACTGGAATCAATTACTCAATAATATATATCTATATACTTATTATATTTATATATGATTTCCAGTCCATTTGTGTTATCAATCTAAGTAGCTAACGAACCATCTGTCATAGCACTAAAACGATCAATACAGTCTATCGTCTCATAGCCCACACGAGATCTCATACGCTCATACGCCTACGCGCGTAAGAACTCACGCTTCACTTATCTTCAATCCAAGATAGCTGCACAAATTGCGCACACTATCCTTACACCCTTCAAATTCCTACCATGCCCCGCCATTCGCATCAATGCTAATCTCCATTGAGATGGCTATTAGCACGTACCCCTAATGCTTCCTCATTCCGCCTTAACCCTATCCTTAAACAGTCGATATCCCACATACGTCTGTAAGTACTATCTCAACCATTTAACACTTAAATATCCTCAAAGGCTCTCACTCCGACATCGCTTCCAAGTTACGCACTAATACTCACCATTCTCACATGTCACCATCATCGTCTCCTAATCAACCCAATTGCGACGCAGTAGCTGCCGTCCGTCACCGCCGATGCACGCTAAACTTAATAAACTCTTCTCTCAGACACCTCTTAGCTATCCACGCTACTACTAACTGTCATACTTCTCTTCTCCTACCACGCAATGTACTTGCTACTAAGGGACTCGTGCGCCCTTCCTCCCTTCATCGGCTGTAACCCGCCATCTATTCTGCGCACCTATGTACTGTAGATACCAACGTTACAAATCGTGGCCCTACCACTCCGCGGAGAGGCAGAAGACATGTTCTGCTCTAGTGGTCCATAACAGAAGGAACTACTCTAGTCCAATGAAATCATATATTATTAGTAGAATAGATGAAAAAGAAGAACGTCATTCTTACCAATTCGTTAATTATATCTACATATGTTCTCCTCTATTTCCTCTCTCTCTCTCTACGTTCTCTCTCTTCTCTCTCTCTCTCTCTCTCCTTCTCTCTTCTCTCTCTTCTACTCTCTCTCCTCTCTCTCTCATTCTCTACTCAGCTCTCTGCGTTTGTTCTCAACGTGGCTTCCCATCCGCATCTCCTCCTATCCTGCCTGTCTCTACTACGCGGATCAAGCCGCAATCCCTCTTTCTCCTTTCTTCTTCTCTGCGCCTAGTATCTCTTTCTTACCGTTCGCTTATACATAATCCATTTGTCCTATATTATCTATCCTATCTTTATCTATTCTATTCTATCATCATCTTACTAACCGTATTCTATCTATCTATTCTATCAGTATTCTCTATCTATTTCTATGTCTTATTAACTTCACACGTCCTTAGATCTCATCTACTCTATTCTGATCTAATCTATCTAATCTATCTAATCTCACTTTCTCCGTGCCTTCTCTCTCTCTCTCTCCTCTCTCTCTTCTCTCTCCTCTCTCTCTCTCCTCTTCTCTCTCTCTCCGTCGTGCGTGCGTCTCTCTCTCTCTTTCTCTAATATTGATAGTAGTGATAAATTAAATAATGAAAACTATAATTAATTTTCTCCTTATTTATATACCTATTTACAGTTGACTCTAATATATATACAACAGGGGTAAAGGTCATAGGTTTTTTATCTATCTCTTCAAAGAATGCGCACGATATTAACTGTGAAACCTTATCTCATCCAGCATATTCGTGACGTTTGCCAAGTATTGTGAAGTTCCCAAAGAAAAGCATATAGGGAAGTTTCCTGCCAATTTTTGTGTCAAAAATTATAGGAAAGATCTTGGTAACGAAAACGCGCTCGTTGGCTATATATTATATATAATATATATATATTTATATATATTATATATAATATTATATTATATATATATATAGTAGGTATATATATAGTAATTTATATTATATAAATATATACTAATAATATATATATATATCTACTTATATATACCTAATATATATATTATTCTTAATGATATATATTAGTTTTATAAGTTATTTAAGTTGATTCGTTAGTTTCTTATTATATTTTAACTAATTTTAATATAGTTAATTAGTGTTTTTATATTCAGTATAATATATTATATATATATACTATAATATATATATATACCATATATATATATATATATATTTATATATATATATATATATATATAAATATATATATATATATATAAAGTTTGAAAAAGGTCAAGGTATGTGTTTTTGTGACATATGGTCCATCTGAGGGTAATGAAGAGAGTGCGATTTTCTGCGATAAACTCTGAATTGATGTCTGCATTAGGATGTAGTAGCAAGCTTCAGTATTGATTTTCGACCCACGCGCAACTAGCTGGGACATAAATGGTTGCGGATAGGTGATCAAAAACGAAAATATAACAGGTGGCTTTGGCGTGTCTGGAGAAAATAAGGTATAGGATGGTGATGCATTTCTGTGAGGAGAGAGATATGAGTGTAAATTAATACTTTCTTAAAAATTTATCACTACCATTTAATCACTAGAGTTGTGTAGTACGAGATTGTATCGAATGAAAAGTATGATTGATATTGTGTTGATGAAGAAGGAAATGTTGAAGTATGTGTTGGATGCTAAATCAGTGAAGGGTTTAGATGGGAATATCAAGCTACTGCTGTTTTATGTAAAATTAAGTATTGGGGATTTGGACGGAAAGGATGATAATGACAGGAAGTGGTAGAATAAAGTGAGAAGTTAACTTCCCCAGTGTCGTGAACAAGGTAATAAGTGATAAATATTTAAGAAACGCTTGCAATATAAATCAGTTGTGATATGAACAAGTTGAAGCTGAATAAATCTGGATGTGATAAAGTAAGTAGTACGAATGTTTAATAGTGAGTGGTGAAATGAAAAAGCGATGTAGAGAAGTTTTAAAAGTAAAAAAAAAAAAAGTCGTGGTTGAATTACTAAAAGCCAGTGATTGAGGTCAGAAGAAAGATGTTGGAATCACCTATATAAGGAGTAAAAAAGCTTATTTACTAAAAGATGCTACGCAGAAGAAAAAAAGACGGTGAATTAAGAGTTGGAAGTGAGAGGATGAGCGAGGGACTTACAAGCGAATAGAAGCTCTTCCTGGAAGGAAGCGCGAAAGGTTCAAGCACACTGAGTGTGTGAAGGGCGAATTTGTCTATAGAACAAGTGTAGGGATATGCTTTCGCTAACTTGCATGAATTGAGTGTAGAGAGAATGTTGGATCGGGAACATTTCGAAATTCGCATATCATGGCAGTAATGAAGAGCGTGATATATGTTGTGTGTAGCGTTTAGATGGTACAGAAGATTAGTATGTGTTGTAGGATTACAGTCATTTAGTAAGGCAGGAAGAAATGGGTTCAGTGAGAAAGTGAGGAATGGTAAATCTGCAGTATAGATGAAATTGCTTTACTGGTGAAATGATCAGAACGGAGGCAAGATGGTGCTTGAGGTGAATTTGAAAAGTTGTGTAACAAAAAAGCGTTTATGGAGAGTATAGTTGTCAATGAATTAAAGCGAGAGCATAATAAGCTGAGCGCCTTAATAATGGTAAGGAGGGATAAAGGCAACTGTAGGAATTATAGTGTAATTAGTTCTATCGTTGTTGTAGAAAGACTAATGGTCGGTATTTTGTCAAGAGGTGCTTCGAGTGACTGAGGCTTGATCGGTGGAAGGATAGTGTTTTCAGAAGCTGTAGAGGCATGTGTGAACTCCTATCTTACAATTAAAACAAATATTGAGAAAATGAGAGACAGAAGACCCATACATTGTATTTAGTTTTAGGAAGCCTGCTTACTGGCACGTGTTCCATTTGACTATATGGTGTATGTGGTGTAGGCTTCTGAATGAATCAAAAGTATGTATGATGATTGCGAATCGCTGTGCAAAATAAAATTGTGTCAAAAAGTATTGGTTTAAGTATTAATAGCGAGAGGAAGGTCAGGATGACTTTATTGTTCCTTTGCTGTTATTCAATGCGTAGTATGATGGATTATGAAAAATAGCCAGTGGGCGGTGGAGGGGAAAGTGTTAAAATGATGGAAAATGGGAAGGAGTGGAGGTCCTACCTATATTTCGGATGCATTTGGTTTTGCTATGCGCGCGAATCTGAAACGAATGTGAGAGGATTGGTTGAAGCGCGCGCCCTAAAAACGCAACACTGACCGACGCAATCGATACACGTGTATCCATATCAACTCGCTGCTGCCCTTTTTTCTTTTTGGAAAAAAATAAAAATCATCCATTTCTGTATGACCCCCCTCCCCCCCCCCCCAAGAAAAGGGGGGGGGGGGGGAGCGGGGGGGGGGGGGGGGGCAGCTGCGGGGGGGGGGGGCGGGGGGGACGGGCTTATTAATCAACTTATCTTTTTTTTAACTTTGACAGCAGTTTTTTTTAACATATAAACAATTTTGGAAAAGGTATTGAAAGACGAAAAGAGGAAGAAGGAGGGGGGAGGGAGGAGAGAGGGAGGAGGACGGGGAGGGGGCGGGGACGGCGAAGGCGAAGAAGAGACGATTGGCAATATAAAAAAACTGCGCGCGGGTTAAAAAAAATGTCGAGTTAACAGGGGGGATTAAGAGTATGATCAGTGGGGGGGAGTGGGGGGGGGGGGGGGGGGGGGGGGGCGGGGGCTGGGTAAAAAGTAGATGAAGAAGAAGGAATATGGTTGTGAGTTAGTATGCATATGATGCTACCACTGGTAACAAGCGTCTAAGTTTAAGATATTTAGATATATTTTGGTAAACTGAACAGATGATGCAGAGTGTAGTAGAAAGTTATGTATAGTAGGAACGTGGCTGGAAGCGAATTAAAAATTATTGGTGGAGGTAAAGGACAAGTCTTGAGTGAGCTAAGGTCTTACATAGAGGGTATGTTGTTAACCTATGTGTTAAATGAGAATAGTAGTAAAACTATGTTATGGAATAAGAGGCATAGATATAAAGTAGAATGTATTCAGATAAACAATCTTATTATGCGTTAAGAGTATGAGTGAGAATTGTATAAAATAGATATAAACGCGATAAAGGGATTCTGTTTGTGTGAAAAAGGATGTAAATGACGAGAATAAATGTATATGTACGTTGCAGAAGTTGGTCATGTAGAGAAAGAGTATATGGGAGATAGTCTTTGGTTAAAACGGATGAATATACTGGTGAGAGGAGACTTTGCTGGAGAACGGCGAGAGAGAGAGACGAAGAAAAGTGGCATTGAGTCAGTAAGCGAACGCGCAGATGCGAGGAAAAAGCGGTGAGTTGACAGAGAGCGAGAGAGAAAGCGTCATAATAGGAGGTAATGGCGATGTTTTGTGAGGGTATGGTTGGATGCACACCTGGGCCAAGGGATGAACCCCTACATTGACGAGATACCTTAGTGAGGGGTCCCTCGCGGTCCCGTGAACTCTAGGGTGGATTTTTTCTGACTGACGACGAACTTCTCACTTAAAAGATATAAAGGGGTGGTAAGGCTGGGCTTTCTTTTCGAACTTGCGTCATGTTCTTTCTACTACTTTTCTGTTCCGGGCATGTTTCGACCTACCCCTAGTCAATGGGAAACGCAAAGGTGGATGATATATAGAATATAGTATATTAGTATAGATACTATATATATATATATATATATATATATAATAGATATAGTATTAATAGTAATATATATATATATAATAAAATATATATTTACTATAGATATATATATATTATAGTAATACTATATATAAAGAGAGAGTATAATATATAATATATATATATAGTATATATGATATATACATATATATATATAGAGAGTATATAGATATACATATAGAGATATAGATATATATTATATATATATATATATTAGTTAGTTTTTATATTAGAAGTTTCGGTAGTTCATCTGAGATGTATGTTCCTTACTAATTAGTATATTAGCGTTTTGATGAGTATAATAATATATATATTAGTACTATATATATTAAAATACTTACTTTATAAGTTATATATAGTATATAGATATAATAGGTATATATAATATAAGTATATAATATATATTATAGTATATATGATAAATGATAGTGTATATATATATATATTAATTATATATTTATACATAATATATATATATATTAAAATAAAATTATAAAATTAAATATATATAAAAGACCTTCATACGTATTATATACCGGAGATATATATAGTATATATAAGAGATAAATATAATATATACTATATATATATACTACTATATTATATATAAATAATAATAATATACTAGTATATATATATAGACCTAGAAATTACTATGTTTAATATCGTTATATACATATAGTAATAATAATACTATATATAATATATTACTAATATATATATATATATATATTGATATATATATATGATATATATACTGTAATATTTATATATATAAAATAGTTATATATATGATAACGATATATATATATATATAATATAATATACTATAATATATATATATAAGGTATATATATTATAGTATAGTATACAGGTATATATATATTATAGTATACTATATATAAGTATAATTATATATATATATATGAACTAATATATATATATATATATATATATTATATATGAATATATATATATAAGTATATATATATATATATATATAATATATAAGTACATATATATATATGACTATATTATTATAAAATACATATACTATATATATATATATATATATATATATATATAATATATATATATATATATAATATATATAAGAAAAAATATTTTTATTTTTTTTTTTTTTTTGCAAGTTTCGTTCTACTATTTTTTTCCATTATTTTTGCTCAATTTTTTTAATTTTTGTAGCAGATTTAGAATAGTTGAGCCAGATTTGTAATTTGGTGTAGGATTTATCATGGTAATAGGTTAGATTATCGTAGTCTGAAAAAAATCAATATATTTTTTTTAAATGTAATTGATGTTTTAATATGGGTATGAAGCAACGTTGCCACATGTTGCTAATAAAAAATTGCCACAATTACGATATATTTATAAGCAACGTTGTTCGGTGTCGGTGTTTTCATATTTTATTTATTTTTACGTTCGAAAAATAAGTAAGGTTATGATAAGTTTTGTTAAGTAGACACAGATTTACTGAGTATACTTAACAAAACTTATTATAACGTTAACTTAATGGGTCCTAAATCGAATTTAAACAAAAAAAAATTTCGGTATAGAGGGAATATATTTATATATGAGAGTGGTTTGGCATTGCTTTTTTAGTCCTCTTACATGGGGTCGAAAGATAAAAAAAAAATAAGATTATCGGAAAAAAGTCTCGATATTTCGTCAGACTAAGCTAATCTGAACTAGTACCTTTTTCATGACCCAGATGAAAAGTTTCTTTAGAAATAAATAAGTTTCTTTTCTTTCTTTTTTTCTTTTTTTTTTTTCAAAAATTGAAAATGAGAATAACTTCTCTTCTACTTAACTGATTTTAAATTTTATTATAGATCTGGAAATGGTTGAGTGAGTTCTTTTTCATGGTCCTTATTCCATTAAATTCCTACCAGAAACAGTTTTACAAAATAGAAAACATAAAAAGCCGTGTATACAGTTGACTAAAAAAAAAAAAAAAAAAAAAAAAAAAAAAAAAAACGCTTTTAATCAAAAAATCTCTCTCTCTCTTCTCTCTCTCTTCTCTCTCTCTCTCTAGTATATATATAGTATATATTATATATATATATATATATAATATACTATATATATATATATCATATAGTATACTATACATAGTATCTATGATAAAATTATAGAATATAAATATAGCAGATCTGTCATACATTATATTTGAATAGTATATATATATCAAAGGCGCATTCCCCAATCGACAAGACTAGTTGGAAGAGTGTGAAAATCAAAGAAAGTTTGAAAAATAGAAGAAAGGAGATGTTCTAGACTTTACCTGTAAAATACATGAAAGATTGAGCATAGCTGTTTAGAAGTCTTCGAGGTTCAGAGAGTGGTACAGAGAGCATAGGATGAGATGTGTGGAAAGAAAGAGTCCCACAGATCCACTCGAAAATGAGACGGTTCAGGTAGTATGTGCCTCTGTCGCTGCAGCTGCAGCTGCAGTGCAGCATGTCCAGTGCAGTGCAGTGCAGTGCAGTTGCAGTGTCTCACTTGTATGATTAGAGATAGTAAGAAACGAAGTGAGATGCACAACAGTTCGACGACTTTGAAGAGATGGGAGAGAATTAGTGAGAGTAGGTGAGTTAACAAGTGGAAAAGCCATAGACCGCACCTAATTATCTTGCTAGATATGAGTAATACTAAATATATATAATCATATATAATATATAATATTATATAGTATATATATGAGTATATATATATATCACCATCATATTACTGCCTACTATATATATATGTGCTGCTGTTTGTAGTGTGGGCCTCTTTCTGTCTCCAGTGTATGTGCGTTTAGTGAGTAGTGATTTGCTGTTGTGCGCTGTGTATAAGATGAGCCGCGACGCTTAAGCAAGGGCGAAAAAATATTTGTGGAAACCACCCCAGGGATATGTATGTGCTACGCTCCCATTAACGACTGTGCAACAACGCTCCACTATAAGAAACCAAGCATCCTGCAAATATGCGCTGTGGTATGTGATTAAAGACATTTTCAAGAGGAGCCTCAGCACACATCAATCCTTAAGAAGCGTCCCTAGTAGAACACGAGAGATAATTCGCATATCCTTTTTATACTCACAGCTCAAGCTACTGGGAAAGAGAACAGCGGCCACAGAATATTGATAAGAGAGAAAATTTGAGTGGGAGTCGTTATGTACTCTAAACAAAAGCTCAATTCTCTATTATAAGGTCGAGCCGTCAAGAATCCATGTCAAGTATAAATATACTCGTGAAGTATCACACCTGTTGTTTCTGCGTGACTTATACACGACCTACCCCATGTTTTCAATACTCCCAATTAGAGATACGAAACAAAGAAAAGGAATCAGCTGCATCTCACAGGACACCGTCCCTGCAACATGCTTTAATTGCTGTTGAGAAGGTCGACTCCTAAATTGGAAAGGAGTAGTTAAAACTGCCATATTGTCGATCAGAGATTAGATTAGAAAAATTAAGATGCTTCCAATCCACCTGATGAGGATAGATTCGAAAGCTCGAAAGCTCGAAAGCTTTTGAAAGAACGGGAGGCGTTGAAGCAATGGACGATCCGTATGGTTCTAATAGTTATTGAGCACCGTTCTCACAGTGAATGATGCATGATTGGATAATGAAAGACAGAAACGAAACAGTCCTCAGAAGCACAAGTTTTAAGAATCAAAGGAGGAATACCGTCAGGACCATACTCCTCTATAGTGATGAGCTCAGAGAGCAGAAAAAGAATCTTTAGAAGAAAATACTATATTATAAGTGAGTCAGAGGGGGTGAAGAAGGAGGAATAGCTCCGAAATATTTTAAGATGGAGTTAAATTCAGTTGCTATTATTTG
>JABUQX010030620.1:0-2500 GCA_015478945.1 Trachelipus rathkii
ATCCTACAGGACGATTTTCCGTCTCTGTTGAGTCCATGTTCTTCATCTTTGCCAGTCAAACATTCTGTGGTACATCATATTGAAACCACAGGCCCTCCCACCTTCGCTAGAGCCCGCCGTCTGCCACCTGATAAGTACAAAGCCGCCAAAGCGGAGTTTGAACATATGCTCGAGCTTGGCATCATCCGCCCTTCGAAGAGTTCTTGGTCTTCGCCCCTACATTTAGTTCAAAAACCATCGGGTGATTGGAGGCCATGTGGGGATTATAGAGCCCTCAATGCCTCTACTGTCCCAGACAGGTATCCAGTCCCTCATATCCAGTCATTTACATCCCATTTGGCGGGCAAAACCATCTTTAGCAAAGTCGACTTGGTGAGGGCTTACCACCAGATACCAGTGGCTGACGAAGACATCCCGAAGACTGCAGTGATCACACCGTTTGGTCTCTTTGAGTATACAAAGATGCCTTTCGGCTTAAGAAATGCAGCACAGACGTTCCAACGCTTCATCGATAGCGTCCTCAGAGGTCTCCCCTTCGCCTTTTCTTACCTTGATGACCTCCTCGTCGCTTCCACCTCTCCCGCCGAACACGAGCAACATCTGCGCGCTGTTTTTGCTCGGTTAGACGAGTATGGAATACGTCTTAACCCTGCAAAGTGTGTTTTTGGTGCGTCTTCTCTCACTTTCCTTGGTCACACGGTCTCCGCTGAGGGTATTTGTCCTCTGGCAGAGCGTGTTGACGCCATTCGCATGTTCCCTCCTCCTCAAAATCAGAAACAACTGCGTCAGTTTCTTGGGATGCTTAATTTTTACCACCGATTCCTGAAATCAGGGGCAGATATTCTCCGTCCTCTTACCGCCCTCATACGCCCCAAGAAACGCGGCAGCAGTACGAAAGTTGATTGGACTGACGAAGCAAAGTCCGCGTTTGAAGCCTCCAAAGAAGCTCTCGCTTCAGCAACACTTCTGGTCCACCCACAGGACTCAGCACCGACGAGAATTCAGGTGGACGCTTCGGATTTTGCGGTCGGCGGAGTCCTCCAACAGCTCTTACACGACGTGTGGTCTCCTCTCGCTTTCTTTTCTCGTAAGTTACAACCTGCTGAAACTCGGTATAGTGCTTTTGGCAGGGAGTTGCTTGCAATGTATCTCACCGTTCGACACTTTCGTTACTTCCTAGAAGGTCGTGAGTTCCACATTCTCACCGACCATAAGCCCCTCACTTTCGCTATGATCTCTAGGCATGAGCGACACTCTCCTAGAGAAGCTCGTCACCTCGAGTACGTCTCACAGTTCACTACT
Source organism: Trachelipus rathkii (assembly GCA_015478945.1). Lineage (NCBI taxonomy): Eukaryota > Metazoa > Arthropoda > Malacostraca > Isopoda > Trachelipodidae > Trachelipus > Trachelipus rathkii. The sequence goes on from JABUQX010030620.1 coordinate 1,303, forward strand.
GATGTTAGGCATATTTCAGGTGTCGACAACTTCACCGCTGACGCTCTCTCCCGCATTGAAATCGACGCGATTTCAGCCTTGCCGAACATTGACTATGATGCCATGGCAACGTGCCAAGCTGCGGATGATCTTGCACTTCCACAAGACTCTTCCCTCCAGCTGGAGTGGCTCCAACTCCCTGGGATAGAGAAGAGACTTCTGTGTGACGTGTCCCAGGACTCTCCTCGACCTCTTGTCCCTGCATCATTTCGTAAGGCTGTTTTCCTCAATTTGCACTCCCTTTCTCACCCAGGCATTGAAGCGTCTCGCAAACTGGTTGCTGCCCGTTTTGTGTGGCCTGATATGAATGCCGACATAGCAACTTGGTGTCGCACTTGTCTTTCCTGTCAACGCTCTAAAGTGCAGCGTCACACCAAGGCTCCTTTAGGCACTTTCTTACCACCTGGTGCTCGTTTTGAGCGTGTTCATATTGACAACATAGTCGGTCCTCTTCCCCCTTCGCGTGGGAAGAAGTATATCCTTACGTGTATTGACCGATTCACTCGCTGGACGGAGGCTATTCCTCTCTCCGTCGCCAACGCAGAATCCATTGCTAAAGCTTTCTTATCTCACTGGGTTTCTCGTTTTGGCGTTCCCCTTTCGGTTACCACGGATCAAGGACGACCTTTCGAATCATTCTTATGGAGAGATTTGATGATCATCCTTGGTTCAGAGAAGATCTATGCCACAAGCTTCCATCCTATAAGCAATGGGATCATTGAACGTTTTCACCGTCAGTTAAAGGCTTCCCTTCTGGCTCAGCCAAACCCGGAAAATTGGACCGATGCCCTTCCTTTCGTTATGCTTGGCATCCGCTCCGCTGTTAAAGAGGACTTACTACACTGTTTGGCTGCTGAATTAGTGTATGGTTCTCCTCTTCGTCTCCCTGGTGATTTCTTTTCTCAGTCTTCCCCCCCTTCTACTGCAGACCCGCTCTCCTATCTAACTCGCTTGAGACGCTGTGCTGTTTCGTGGAGACCAACCCAGGAAGGGTTGCTCAGGAAGGAGAAATTCTTTACGATAAAGATCTCTCCTCATGCACTCGTGTTTTCGTTCGTCATGACTCATATCGCACCGCCCTCCAACCTAAGTACGATGGTCCTTTTCCCGTGGTGCTTAGGAAGGAGAAATTCTTTACGATACAGCGTCCCACTCGCAC
>JABUQX010030620.1:7500-22188 GCA_015478945.1 Trachelipus rathkii
CACCTAGGGGATTAGTATGCTTTGTTTTACTGTTTTATAGCTGCTTTAACTATCTGCTTTACTGCTTTAACTCTTTGTTTTTACTGCTTTAACTATCTGCTTTACTGCTTTAACTCTCTGCTTTTACGCTTTAACTATCTGCGTTTAACTGCTTTAACTTTCTGCTTTACTGCTTTAACTCATATATTTTATTAACATTATTGTTTTTCTTTTATTTTGTTTAATACTTTTTATTTTTTATTCTTTTTATTCTTTTTCTTTTATTTTTATTATTTTACTTTTATTATTAATTTATTTTGTTTTAATACTTTTTATTTTTATTCTTTTTATTCTTTTTATTTTATTTTTAATTATTTGACTTTTATTATTTATTTTTATTTTGTTTTAATACTTTTTATTTTTATTCTTTATTCTTTTTTATTTATTTTTATTATTTTACTTTTATTTTAATTTTATTTTGTTTCTAATACTTTTTATTTTTATTCTTTTTATTCTTTTTATTTTATTTTTATTATTCTTACTTTTATTATTATTTTTATTTTGTTTTAATACTTTTTATTTTTATTCTTTGTATTCTTTTTATTGTTTCCTCTTATTTTACTTTTATTATTATTTTATTTTTAAAATTAATTTTTTATTATTATACTTAGTGTTATTTACTTCATGGCCTATTGTTATATTATTTAGAAACACACACACATACCAGCACACAACAACTGTATACACAACATTCAACTATGAGACTTATAACACACATTCACTATGCCACTTACTTTCCCATAGACACTTACATTTTACACTTATACACACACAGATTTTACTTACTCACAGATTTTACTTACAACTTCACACCGATTTACTTACAACTCACACCCAGATTTAACTTACACACACACACACACACAGCCCAGAGTTTTACTTACACACACAGATTTACTTACACTCACATATTTACTTAATTTACATTTACACTCACACACAGATTTCCTTTTATACACACATACAGATTTACTTACCACACAAGATTTACTTACACACAGCAGATTTACTTACAGTCACCACATTACAAGATTTACTTACAACACACACACACAACAACGCACACTCACTTACACACCCACACACCAACGCACACTCCACTTACACACCAACACACGCCACATTCCACTTACACATATAACGTATAATTTATTAAAAACATTTTATGTTTTAATTAAACACGTACATTTATATTAACTCATTCAAATATAACTAGAATTATTTCAAAGTTCTTAAAACTTCTATAATAAATCCATCATTATCTTGAACAAAGAATTTATTATTAACTGTTAATACTGTTTGTTTATAAATTTTATAACTAACAAGTTTTTAAATAGACTTTTTTACTAAAATTTATGAAATTTTATTAAAAACATATATTTTAAACGACCGCTTAAAGCAATAAATCAGTAAATCAGTAAGTCCAGCCCCTAGCACCCCTCTACACCAAGCTATGCCATCGTTTTGTTCTTTTGACTTACTGCTTTACATCAACTTTAGCGATGTAATAAGTATAAAAATAAACAAAATTAATTCTCTCTCGGCTAACATAACATGTATTTTATAAAAATCATTCCTAAGTTTTTATTTAAAAATAACAATTCTTCACTTACATTTATACATTATTCATTGAATGTTAACTAAAAATATTTCAACAGTTTTTTTTAAATAATTTGGATTTTCTTTATTATTTTCTATGTACATTGACAATCAAACACGAGAAAACACAACAACCCGCAACGTCGTTACAGATTACGAAACTGACCTCTCTCGTGTAAAAATGGGTTTTGAAATAACTTACTTTAGCCCTAAATTTAGGAATAATCCGTTTTTTGTACCCCTCCGGGGCGATTTAGGCCTAATTCCCGGTCACAATATATTTCAAACTGACCTTTTTCTGTAAAATGTGCTGCAATAACTACGTTAGGCCTAAATTTAGGCCTAAATTTAGGTATCACAGGCGGATTTAAGCCTAATACCAGGTCAAAAGGTAATTCCAGTATATACAAGAATCGAGAATCAATGTTATTATTTTTATCAATATATTTCAAAAACTGAAACATGCTGGATCGGTAAGAACCCCTTTGATCAGGTAAGAAGGAAATGTTTACCTTTTTTGTGAGTGAACGGAGTAATCCTTATCTCTATATTGCCCTCGTATTGTGATTGGTCCGAGAAATTATTTATCGCTTTTTTGTTTTTAAGGTATGAAAAAAGCAATGTTTTTTTCATTCCTGAGCCCAAGTTTCGTTTTTATTTAAACTCTTAACATACATGTAAATATTTATTTAAGAAAGTAAAATAAGGATAATAAAACTTTACTATATAATTAGAAATTTAATAAGCATTAACTTACAATGATTTTATATATATATATATATATATATATATATATATATATATATATATATATATATATATAATATATATATATATATATATATATATATATATATATATATTATTTATATAATATATATTATATTATATCTATATATCTTACAGTAATTTATATATATATATATATATATATATATATAAGGATAACATTAAATATATACAAACGTGTTAAATATATTTACAATGGTTTATATATAAGGTTAACATTAAATATAATACAGGAATATTATTATATATTACACTTCCACATGATGTTTTCGCCTATTTTATATTAAAATTCTTTAAATCTTTGCAAATATGCCAATCATTTATATCATTATCGATGATATAGTTTCGTGTCTCAGTAATACCTTCAGTTAACACATACGTAAAAAGTTCCCGTTCAGATATCATAGTATATTTACATTCTGGGTCACCTGCATAAATACTTTCCTGCCATTGTTTTCTAAGTAGATAAATGAATTTCTGTACGTCTATAGAACTTAGGAAGCGATCGATGATGTGCGTAGGATCATCGATCAGGGTTTTCTTAAATGCGTAGTATTCTTGGTATAACATGTAATGAATTACGGCTACGTAATTAGATAACACATATGTCTTCTTCATCTGCATTAACATGCGCTTACGTACCTCTAACATATATTTCATCTGCGCTAGGCCTGAAATGTAGATGAAGAAGACATATGTGTTATCTAATTACGTAACCGTAATTCATTACCCATAATGTTACTACCAAGCATACTATGTTTTGATGTTTATAAAATACTAGAGTAAGTTGCTTATCGGCTGGTTTCTTCGCACGGCTAATAACTGTTCGGTCCGCAGTTTACAGCTGAGCCTTGGTTTAAAGTATTCGTAAGCCACTCTTCAGTGTGGATTACAGATACAGGAAGTAATTCATTTGGCCTCAACGAAAAATAGCTTGTATTATAACAGGGTATTGGTAGCACAACTTGAAAAATTCAATTCCAAATCGGGCTTTCTTTTATATAATGAATGAACGCCACTACCGGGGATTCTTGATTTCCCTTGGTACAATCGTCCTTGTTATTGGGTATAACCTGTTAAGGCGTGAATCATGAATATACACTTCGTGAAAATAGAACCTTTTATTACAAAACCAGAGAACTTGTGGCACCGCTTAGAGCTAAAACGAGTAATGATTTTAATATGAGTTTTGGGTCTAAAACATCCGACTGCTCAAATATATTTTCATCCAATCAGAGGTAGGGCTCAGGATATGAAAAAACATATGTTTTTACATACCTAAAAACCAAAAAGCGATAAAATAATTCTCGACCAATCACACACGAGGCCATATAGAGATAAGGATTACTCCGTCGCACTATCCAAGAAAGGGTAAACATTTCCTTCTTACCTGCTTAAAGGATCTCACCGATCCAGCATGTTTCAGTTTTAAAAAATATAATTTATAAAATAATAACATTGATTCTCGATTCTTGTATATACTGGAATTACCTTTTTTGCCCTGGTATTAGGCTTAAATCCGCCTGTGATACAAAAAAGGTTTAGGCCTAATTTTAGGCCTAACGTAGTTATTGCACCACATTTTACAGAAAAAGGTCAGTTTGAAATATATTTTGACATGGTATTAGGCCTAAATCGCCCCGGGGTACAAAAAGGATTATCCTAAATTTATGCATAAAGTAGTTATTTCAATCCATTTTACAGAGAGAGGCCAGTTTCGTATCTGTAACGAGTGCGGGTTGTTGTGTTTTCTCGTGTTGGATTGCCAATGTACATAGATAATATAATAAAAGAAAATCCGAATTATTTAAAAAACTTTGAAATATTTTTAGTTAACATCGAGCGAATAATATAAATGTAAGTGAATAATTGTTATTTTTAAATAAAAACTTAGAATGATTTTAATAAAATACATGTTATGTTAGCAGAGAAGAACGTTAGTTTTGTTATTTTTATACTTATTACATCGCTAAAGATTGGATGTAAAGCAGTAAGTTCAAAAGAACAAACGTGGGCAAATTGCTTGGTGTAAGGGGTGCTTTAGGGGGCTGACTTTACTGATTTTCTGATTTATTGCTTTAAGGTACGTAAAATATATGTTTTTAATAAAATTTCATAAAATTTTACTAAAAGTTATTTTAAAACTTGTTAGTTATAAAATTTATAAACAAAAAGTATTAACAGTTAATAATAAATTCTTTGTTCAAAGATAATGATTGATTTATTATAGAAGTTTTAAGAAACTTTGAAATAATTTTAGTTATATTTGAATGAGTAATATAAATGTACGTGTTTAATTAAAAATGAACATGTTTAATTAAAACATAAAATGTTTTAATAAATTATACGTTATATGTGTAAGTGAGTGTGCGTGGGTGTGGGTGTGTAAGTGAGTGTGCGTGTGTGTGTGTGTGTGTGTAAGTAAATCTGTGTGTGTGACTGTAAGTAAATCTGTGTGTGTAAGTAAATCTGTGTGTGTAAGTAAATCTGTATGTGTATAGAAAATTTTTAGCGTACTTCACTGGAAGCATCAATCATTATAAAATTATATTTATTTTTTAGCAAATTAAAGTAAATTAAACCTCACTTATTGGGAGAGGTAAAGGGAGCAAAAAATATTATTAAAGATAAAACAATATGCCTAAGCAAACTTCTCTTACCTTCAAAAAAACGGGAGCTATTACCGGTAATGCGCTGAAGCATCTGTTTAAGCCTTTTATGCTGGGTACTTCAATCGGATGAGGAGGGATCCCTCTCTGAAGAAAGATAATTCATCCAGGATATTGAAGTATTGAAAAAAAACACAGAGTCACTGCTTTCATAGAAAAAATTACAAAGGCGTAGCAAGACCAGAGCTGTTCAAAAAACTCTTCTTTTTTTTTTTCTCTCTCAAAATGAATTGAGATTTTTTTAGATGGTTGTGCTTTTTCCCTTTTTGCATCAGGCTAGAGCATTTTGCAGAGGCATATTTTATAGCTCAATTTATGAATTTTAAAGTTAGATTTAAGTTAGATTTTTATTAATTTTTAAATTTATATTATAGGTTTGGGACTGGATTCCAATTTGAGAATGATAGAGAATTTAATTTAGACATCATTCAAAATTTCAACACTCCCCCTCAAAAATAAAAAAAAAAAATATAAATGAAAATTTTTTTTTTATTTTTTTTATTATTTTTTTTTAAAAACCTTAACCTAAAACTAGCTACCTAGCTGGAGTTACCTTTTTTTTTATTTACAAAATCTTCTCCAGTATGCTTAAATTAAGTCATGTTTTAATAAGTCTTTAATCCTATTTTGAAACTTTACAGCCGCAGCTCTTTTAGGTCTTATTTGAGTGTCTTGCTGAGGAGAGTCATTTTTGGGTAAAGTAATGTCATCTTTTTGTAAGTCTGGGGTTAGGTCGTCAATAGGAATCTCCAATGGGTAAAGATTATACACATGTCTTTTGGACTGATGTCCTTGTCCTGTTTGTACAGTCACATGTCTGACAATACCTTCATCATCAGGATGAACATCAATAATTCTAGCTAACTTCCAAAAACATTTTGGAAGCTTACTAGACTCATTTAGTAAACACAATTCCCCAATTTTAGGTGTTTTAGTAATTAGTTTGTGCTGCTTTTTCTCTCTTTCTCTTAAGCCCAATAGATATTCATCTCTCCATTTATTTTTTATAACCTTTAATTGATGGGATAAAGTCTTAAAGTTTTTTACAATAGATTTTTGATCATTAGAAACATAATTAGGATCAACAATTTCCCCTACATCAGTAGAAGAAACTTTGACTTCAGGAGTGGTTAAAAAATTATATTTTACAATATCTTGACCAAAAATTAATTTAAAAGGGGTAATTACATCATAAGAAGGGTCTTCTTTAGAGCTGACATAAGTTAATGGACGGGCATTAATTGCATGCATTATTTCTTTTACTATAGTGGAGAAATTACCTACTGAAATAGATCTACCCTTAAGGGAGGTGTACAAAGATCTTTTTATTAACCCTACAATTCTCTCTGCTATTCCTAGAGTTCTAGGAGAATAGCTAGCTGTGAATTGCCAAGTTATACCATTTTCTTGCAAATAATTTTGCACTTTAAAATTATGAAACCAATCACTTAAATAACTACTAGCCTTCTTAAAAGTAGACTGGTTATCAGAAATTATTTTTTTTGGTTGAGAATAGGTAAGGGAAAGATGGTAAAGTTCCCTTAAAAATGTTTCTGTTGTCAGATCATAAACCACATGAAGACTGGTAAATCTAGTATTACAACAAGTAAATAATAATATGTAAGATTTAATTTTATTATTATTATCATCTGGGTCTTTTAATAAAATTGGCCCAGCATAATCAATGGCAGTTGTTTGAAATGGGTGTTCATAGTCACTCTTTTCTTTTATGAGGGGACCAACAGTGGGTACCTCATATGCTTTAGCAAAATACCTTTTACATGAAATACACTTTTTTAATATACTTTTTACATAGGACCTTATTTGAGGTATCCAGAATTCCTGCCGAATTAAGTTACAAGTAGCAGATAAACCTGCATGCTTAGCTTTATTATGAGTTTCAATTATTATTAATTTAGTAAAATGACATTTCGGCAGCAAGACGGGGTACCTTGCATTATAAGGTATAGTTCCTGCATACCTGTACCTTCCCATTGTACGAATGATATTATTATCATCCATAAATAATTTCAGATCCTTTTGAAGATTGGTTAGGTCTTCAATAGGTCTACCTTGATTTAAATTTACTAAATTTGTCAATTCTTGGGAAAAGTATTTCTTTTGGAAATACTTTATCCAAAATTCAGTTGCAACTTTATTATATGAATTATTTGAATTTATTTTTTCTATACGTTGTTCAATAGAAAGGTCAGGTTGAGGATTATATTTATTAGTTTTAAAATATTTTAGATTATGAATAAACCTGATTACATAACCTGTTATTCTAAGGGCTTTATTCCTATTTGAGAATCTTTCAATGTTAAATAACGGTTCAGTATGACTTTCTACTTGGGGTTCTGGTAAATCATTAGTGGTTTGAATAAAGAATTTATGCTAAGTTTTGAATTGAAATTTACAAGAATTGTATTAGGAAGGGATTTTGGATCTTTAAGAAATGAAGGACCAGTTAAATAAAATTGCTTATACTTTAGAAATTTCTTGGTGGTAAGATTTCTAGTCAACAAATCAGCAGGATTATTTACACCTGAAACATGTCTTAAGCTTATATCAAAGGGGAAAGAACAGCAAGTAGTTTGAATTTCTTGAATTCTATTGCTAACAAATACAGATTTTATTTTTAAGTCCTTTTGATTTAACCAGTTTGCACAAACCAAAGAATCGGTCCAAATGGTAGTTCGAAAAAATGAACCATTTTTATTATAGGTTTCAATTAAATATTTAATGACATTAACGCCTAAACAGATGGCTAACAACTCAAGTTGACAGATTGAATAATCTTTACCCTTTGGACTAATTCTTGACTTGGCATATATAAATTTTGAATTTTGATTATTAACAAGGTAACATACTATTCCATACCCAACCTTACTAGCATCACAAAATACATGTAAATCATACTGACTAAATTCAATATCTGATTCAATTGATGTCATTCTAGGAAATGTTAAATTTTTAACCTTAGAAAAATCTTTACAAATCATTTTCCACTCTTTTTTTAATTTTGGGGAGATCTCTTCATCCCATGAAGCATTTTCACAAACCAGATTTTGCATTAAAAGTTTAAGTTTAAAAGCTAAAGGAGCAACAAAGCCTATGGGATCAAAAATACTTTGTATAGCACTCAAAATCTCCCTTCTAGTTTTACATTTATTATCTAAGTCACATTCCTTTAAGGATATTAAATCCTCTTTCCTATTCCACCAATAACCTAGAAGTTTAGTGAAAAGAGGATCTTCAGAAGAGAGCAAACCTGATTTTTTAAACATTAACTCTGCTTCAGGACTGTTAGAAGCCCATTCATAAAGGTGAAGACCATAGGGCTCTAGATAATTAATAGCAGTTTCAAAATGTGACTTTATGGATTCTACTTTATCATTATTTATCATAAGGTTATCCATATATAACCGATTGGAAAAATAGTCACCCAAGTCAGATTGTTTTGACTCCAAAATTGATTTAATTGACTCTTGCAAAAGAAATGGGCTGGTTTTATTGCCAAATGTTACTCTATTATACCTAAGACATATTAAGTTATTCTTATTTAAAGGTTTTGATAAGTCCCTAATCCATAATAGTTTATGAGCATCTTTATCATCTTCCTTAGAAAGATGTAACATTAAAAAAGCTTTTTCTATATCAGCAATGGTTAAGAACCTACCATGTCTTATAAGTATAAACAACCCAGCAAGATGTGGTAACAAGGATGGACAGTTATCAAGTAAATCATTTAAAGCCTTGTCATCATCATATTTTTTACCAGATGGATCCACCACTATTCTAATTTTAGTAGTATGAACATTATTTCTAATTACAGCAAAGTGAGGAAGAAAATAGTCTTTTTTATGATCTATTTTATCAATAGGAATTTCATAAAGGATACCCTCATTTAATTGTAAATCAAAAATATTCTGATATTCATTTAATAAATTATTACTTTTTAATTTTCTAATAAGAGAATTAAGCCTGCCATAAGCATAATCAAAATTAGGAGTTAAGTCATTTATATTATGATTAGGTTTCCATGGAATTTCTACTGATATACTTTCCTCACTCAGCTGAACATTATCCTTAAAATTTTTTATTATTCTTTGTTCATTAGTGGTAAATTTTTCATCTTTAAATAACCCTAAATTTTCCAGACTGCTGAAATGACCTATATTTTCAGCTAGATTTTCATCATTTTCACTGACAGTAGCCACACAACTCTCTGTAATTAAATTTAAGGCTGTCTCATATTTGAAATGATAATCTGAGGGAATACCTTGCAAAATGACACCATACCTAGATTTGTAAGCCATAGCATTATTAATTTTAATAATTTCTAAATTTAGTTCTTTAATACTAGGGGCTCCTAAAATTACATTAAAATCAGTTACTACTTCAGAATCATAATTCTCTGCTAATTTAAAACCATTAAGTTCAAGGGAAGTAACTAGTTTTGACACTTCTTTAATTTTAAATTTTACTGGGATATTATCAACAACTAGGGCTTCAATGGGATATTCAACATCTTTAATAAAAAATTTTGCAACCTCAAAACATGGCTTTGAAAATTGAGCATTAAAACCACTAATTGTTAAAGTTTCCTCAATGACCTTAGTGGAAATACCTAGAGACTCTACTGTATCCTTAACAATGTAATTGTCCTGACTCGCAGAATCTATAAGTGCTCTCACCTTTATTTCACCACCCAAATTTGTTACAATTGGTAACTGCAATGATGGAAGAATTGAATTACCTCCAATAGAAGTAATATTACACCCTTGACTAGTTTTATTACCTTTCCCATTATCCTTTACTTTAGGATCCTTAATTTTAGCTTTACCCTCTGAAAGTTGTTTTAAGCAAAGAAAATATAAATGATTTCTCTTACCACAATTTTTACAAGGATCAAGAGATATTGTACAACTGTTTTCATCATGATTTTTACCTGTACATTTTTTACAATACCCTAATTCTTTTATACGATCCCATTTTTCTTTATTGGTAGCATATTTGGAACATCTGGAAATAGTATGACCATTTTGAGAGCATAATTTACATGTCATTACAGTAGAGGCTGTAACGACTGAAGTTTTAGATTTTACACCTTCATAAAAAATTTTACCTGAACTTGCCTCATTCTCTGATTGAGATTTTATTTTTACATTTTTATTATTTACAGATTCATTTTTTAATGAAAGAGCATTAAAATTTAAAGGTTTTGATTTAACACCTTCTTGATCGTTTAATGTTTTAGTAGCCTCAGTCACTGCACTTCGAAAATCATCAAATGATTGATACAATTTATAACCACATGTACGTAAATATTCTCTTAATTCTATATCTAAAGCATTATAATAGATGTATAATTGAATATCGTCAATAGTTAGTTGATTATTTTTAAACAGATTGACATTGGCATTCATATTAGCTTGAAAATCATTTAAACTATTAAGATCTTTAGAAGCTTTTTTACAAGTTAATAACTTTTTTATTAATGAAAATTTAATTTGACCTGGAGAAGCATAAAGATCTTCTAATTGCTCCCAAGCCTCATCATAAGCTGTATCTGACTCTTGAATGCAATTTATTTGAACAGATGGATTACCTTTTAAGTGCTGTTTTAAATAAGCAAATTTTTCTTGGTTTGACAATCCTAAATTATCATAAATATTAGTAAATGATATTTTAAAATTTTTAAATTGAGAGGCATCACCTTCAAATGGCAAGATCTTTATTTCTGCTATTTTAACCTTAGCTTTATGAGCTGTATTTGAAGCAGAAGTACTTTGAGAAACATTCGTACTCAATAATTGAATATATTTATTAATGGTAGTATAATAATACTCATTATTAGATTCTAAAGCCTCAAGTCTTTCAGTCGTAAATTCTTCACAAGCAACAAAGGAATCTGTGATACTTTCATTAAGAGATTCAAGATCATTTATTGACTTTTTCAATGTTAAACAATTATTTAATTTATCCTCATTGGATAGAGTATTAATGGCAGGAACTAATTTATTTAAAGTTTTAGTAACAGCGGACCTTTTACCACCCCGCTTTCTTGTTAGCTTAATTACATTTCGTAATTCTTCAGACGGGCCAGAAGATGAAGCAAACCCTTCTAAATCAGAGCTATTTATGTCTAGATGCTCCATTTTCACACTTGTGACAACCTAAGCCTATAATACATAGGCCTTAAAATATGAACCTTAAGCCTACAATTAAAAAAAATCCTTAATACTAAAATATATATATACCTTAATACTATATAAAGGGAGTTCACCTTAATTTAAATTAGGCATTTTACATAGCCTACATTTTATATACAAACCATCTGGTTTTAACCAGTATGGGAAGTCCACAAAGCCTATTAAGTTATTAGGTAGGCCTATAACTCAATAGTTAGGCTCCAAAAATTTTATTAAAGTTTACTCAAATACCTAATTTTACAGCCCTAATACGTATAGCCTATTTGGGCAAAAGTAGTAAGGCTTACGCCTAAAAGGAGTAGGCCCAAACAGAATTGCTACACTTCAGGACTTTCAGTATTAATTTTTATACTTAATTTTTATTGTAATACACAATTTATTTTATATATCACAATATTTATTTAATTAAACGTTACTTTTAACACAGACCTAGAATAGTAAGTCAATCGTCAGTCCGTTATTAAGTATGTAAACAAGGTTTGTAGTCTTTGCGTCGCCACTCGTAATTCGTAAATTAAGTCGGGAATTTAACCACTTAGTAACTTTCTAAGCTAACCTATCCCTAATTATGAAATAGTAACCTCCAATATTTAGTTTCAATTTTTGAACTTTATTTTCGACGAAAGAGTTTTGAAATTTTAAAGTTTTATGAAATATTAAAGGACTCAAACATAAACTCCAGTACCAAACCTTTACCTCACAGGGGGCACCATTCATTATAGAAAATTTTTAGCGTACTTCACTGGAAGCATCAATCATTATAAAATTATTTATTTTTATTTAGCAAGTTAAAGTAAATTAAACCTCACTTATGGGGAGAGGTAAAGGAAGCAAATAATATTATTAAAGATAAAACAATATGCCTAAGCAAACTTCTCTTACCTTCAAAAAAAACGGGAGCTATTACCGGTAATGCGCTGAAGCATCTGTTTAAGCCTTTTATGCTGGGTACTTCAATCGGATGAGGAGGGATCCCTCTCTGAAGAAAGATAATTCATCCAGGATATTGAAGTATTGAAAAAAAACACAGAGTCACTGCTTTCATAGAAAAAATTACAAAGGCGTAGCAAGACCAGAGCTGTTCAAAACTTTTTTCTTTTCTCTTTCTCAAAATGAATTGAGATTTTTTAGATGGTTGTGCTTTTTCCCTTTTTGCATCAGGCTAGAGCATTTTGCAGAGGCATATTTTATAGCTCAATTTATGAATTTTAAAGTTAGATTTAAGTTAGATTTTTATTAATTTTTAAATTTATATTATAGGTTTGGGACTGGATTCCAATTTGAGAATGATAGAGAATTTAATTTAGACATCATTCAAAATTTCAACACTCCCCCTCAAAAATAAAAATAAAAATATAAATGAAAAGTAAATCTGTGTGAGTGTAAGTAAATCTGTGTGTGTAAGTAAATCTGTGTGTGTGTGTGTGTGTGTGTGTGTGTAAGTAAATCTGTGTGTGAGTGTAAGTAAATCGGTGTGAGTGTAAGTAAATCTGTGTAAGTAAATCTGTGTGTGTATAAGTGTAAATGTAAGTGTCTATGGGTAAATGTAAGTGGCATAGTGAATGTGTGTATAAGTGTCATAGTGAATGTGTGTATAAGTGTAAGTGTGTGTGTGTATGTGTGTGTGTTCTAAATAATAATAACAATAGGCATGAAGTAAATAACACTAAGTATAATAATAAAAATAATAAAAATAAAATAATAATAAAAGTAAAATAATAAAAATAAAATAAAAAGAATAAAAAGAATAAAAATAAAAAGTATTAAAACAAAATAAAATAATAATAAAAGTAAAATAATAAAAATAAAATAAAAAGAATAAAAAGAATAAAAATAAAAAGTATTAAAACAAAATAAAAGAATAATAATAAAAGTAAAATAATAAAAATAAAATAAAAAGAATAAAATTTTACAAGAACATCAGAGAGTGTTAAAGAATAAAGATGAAAATACTGATTGACGCCCGAATGATGAAGATAAGGAAGTAAAGTGACGAGGATGAGAGGTTAACGAGAATGAAATTGATTTAAGACAAGTTTAGGAATGCTGAGAATGGATTAGGAATGTTCAGGAGTTGAGATATGGATTATGAGAGGACAAAGGAGTCAGCAAATTACAAGTAAGGAAGAAGAGACAGTGTTGTAGTAATGGGGGGTTAAGAGGCGGTGAGGCGGAGGGGCAGACGGTGAGAGCAATTAGTTAAGGCAGTAAAGCAGAGAGTTAAAGCAGTAAAAGCAGATAGTTAAAGCAGTAAAACAGAGAGTTAAAGCAGTAAAAACTGAATGAGTTAAAACAGTAAAACAGTAAAACAAAAGCATACTAATCCCTAAGGTGTTAGGTAACACCACCTCTATTGATTACTGATTTACTGCTTTAGGTGTAATGTTAATAAATATGAGTTAAAGCAGTAAAACAGGAAAACAGTAAAACAGAAAGTTAAAACAGTAAAGCAGATAAGTTAAAACAGTAAAGCAGAAAGTTAAAGCAGTAAAGCAGAAAGTTAAAGCAGTAAAGCAGAAAGTTAAAGCAGTAAAGCAGAAAGTTAAAGCAGTAAACAAGAGTAAAAGCAGTAAAACAGTAAAAACTAATCCCCTATAATCCCTTTGGTAGGTAACACCTCTATTGATTTACTGATTTACTGCTTTAAGGTATGTAATGTTAATGTTTTTAGTAAAATTTCGTACAATTGTAGTAAAATAAAATGATTATATATCAGACACTCTGAATTTTTCTTCTTACATACAATTTTTAAAAATTTATAAATTAAAAAGTATTAAGTAAAAAGTATTAAGTAAAAAATGTTAATAAATATATGTGTTATAATGGGTCTGTAATGGAGTTAAAGTTTTAGGATCGCAAAATGTTTTTAATAAAAATGTTTAGGTATGAAATAAAAATGATGACTCATAGTATATTTAAAAAGAAATTCTTTGAATAGTTTATATTGATATCATATTTTGGTGCGGAATATAAAGCCTGCGGGCGCACGCGGCAGGCGGGTACGCGGAAATATTGCGCCTGCGGGCGCGCGCGGCGCGCGGCGCGGAAATATTGCGCCTGCGGGCGCGCGCGCGGGGAGGGGACGCGGCGGGTCGCACCTGCGGGTGCGGGATTGGCTGTCTTTGCGAAGGGCTCACGCTGAGCCCTGTTGGGTAGCTTATGATTGAGGTAACAAAGATGAGTCATCAAAGATGATATCAATATAGGTAGTATCAAAAGATGGCTTCATCAAAGATGAGTCATCAAAGAGGCATCAGTGGTGAGGCATCAATGCTGAGGCGCAATGCTGGGGCATCAAAGTTGAGCATCAAAGTTGGCATTAATGCTGAGGCATTAATGTTGAGGCATCAAAGTTGAGGCATCAAAGTTGAGGCATC
>JABUQX010030621.1:0-5000 GCA_015478945.1 Trachelipus rathkii
ACTAGTTGAGTCTGTGGATCCCTTCGCCCAGTGGGGCCACAACCCATACCCCCTCACAATCCCCCGCCATTGACTCCTGTTATACCACCTTCTTCTCGCCTCTACCAAACTCACATTTCTCTCCTTCAAACTCGCTACTGACTCAATCCACTTTTTCTTCTTCTCCCAGCCGGTTCGGTTCCAACCACACTCGCCACTATACATTCCGCTTAACCAAACCGACTATCATTCATCCCTTTCCACCATGACCAAAACCATCTCAACATTATTTCATTTATTCTCTCATTGACCCTTTCTTCACACCCACACCACTCTCTAATACGTTCATTCCTCACTTTTCTAATTTTTCTCACACCTAGCACAACCCCTAAGATTTGTCCATCTGAACACATTGAACTTTAGATCTGATACTTCTTATTCCAGACCATAGTCTCACTTACTATACACAATAACACAGGTAACAACAAAACCCTTCATGTAAAAACCCTAGCCACTCAAGGACTTAGTCCCTGTACAGTTCAGCCAACGATTTAATTGCACCCAGCCACCTATCCTGCCATTCACAACTTTCCTACTGCACTCTTCACGCGTCGTCCGTTCCCTTTTCATCCAGCATATACCCTAAATATTTAAACTCAGGACACTTGTTCCAGCTGCTTCACCATCTAAACATAACTTCCACACTGAGGAAGTGTCCTCACTCACAACCATAACCTTACGTCTTATCCACGTTTACTTTCAAGCCCCTCCGTTTACACCCACACCCTGCCAAGATCACTCTATCAATTCCCAAAAACTCTCTTCAGATTCACCACACAACCAAAATCATCCGCATATATATAGGGCACCCTTCCACTCAGCTCCATTCTCCACCATTCTAAACACCATTACCTGCCATTCCCCACCTCGGAATTCTTTCATAACCCCATATATAGAAATTGAATAACTAAGGAGAAATTAACACAACCCTGTCTTACTCGGCTATTAATATTAAACCACTACCATTGACCACCATTGATATTCTTACACACGCTTCACTATCGTCTACATACTTTTGATTCCATTCAGAAGCCTACCGTCACACCATATATCACTAACACCTGCCATAAACCTTCCCTATTAACTCTATGAATTACGCCTGTTGCAAATCCATAAAACCTAAATACAATTTTTTCTTCTTGCTCACTCATTTTCTTCAATCATTTGTTTCAATGTAAAAGATTTTGATCCACACATCCTCTACCAACTCCTAACGCACCTTGTGCTTCACCCAATTCAGTCCTTCAGGTCAGCATCGACGCACTTCTGTCGACCAAAATACCAGCATATACCTTCCCTAACAACAACTCAATAAACTTATTCCCCTATAATTTCTACAGTTCCCCTTTTCTCCCTTACCCTTATATAAGGGTACTACAACCGCTCTCCTCAATCCCTTGGAACTATACCCTCTATAATCGCTTTATTACACAACTTCAAATCCAATCAATCACCCATCTCAGCCTCCGTTCTTGATCATGTTACCAGTAATTTCATCTATACTGCAGATTTACCATTTTTCAACTGTTTCACTCTACCCATTACCTCCTCCTTACTAATAACCTCATCCCCAAAATACCTATTCCTCTTTGCACCATCAAAAACCCACACACATTCACCTATCACCTCTTCATTAACTGTAATATTGTGCAGATTTCGAAGTGTTCTTTCCACACTACCCTCACATCCAATTTTCATCAGTTCCAAAAGCACCATCCCTATTCATTTATTCTAACAGATTTCCCTTATTCTCATTTCTTAACCTTTCACCGCTTTTCCTTCCAGAATGAGTTTCCTATATTCCTTGTAAAGTCCCTTTCATTCATCCTCCTTCCAAAACTATGTTCATTTACCGTGCTTGTTTTCCTGCCTTACCGTATACACCTTTTAGTTTATTTCTTTTTTCCTCCTTATATAATTCCAGCACTTTCTTTTGAGTCTTCATCATTTTGCTTTATACATTCAACCACGCTTCTATTTTACCTTAACCGCTTTCATCACCTCTTCATTCCACCATTCACTGTTAACATATCTTATCTGGCCTACTTTAGCCAATCCACATACTTCCTTTGCAATCTACTAACATTGCTTCCTTCATTTGCCCCCAGATTGTTCAGTATCAACTTGTTTCACATTCAACTGATTTACTAACTAGCGAGCTCTCTTACATACTTATCCTTTATTGTCTTTTTCTCACTTACAATCTCACTCTTCATACAACCCTACTTCCTTTTCGTATCACCTTCCTCTCCATCCAAGCCCCCACAACCTTACAACTTTTTACAGCAGACAACATTAATGATCCGATAATCCCAGTCCTAAACCCCTCACTGATTTTAACATCCAACACATACTCAACATCTCCTTCTTCACCAACAGTAAATCAAAAAGAAAACTTTTTCACTTCCGATACCCAATCCATCTTACCTACACCAACTCTTATATATACTTATGGGATACTCTTGTGTTTCTTAAAAGAAAAGTATTACACACTACACACATAACTCTCTCTCTTCACAGAAATCAATCAAACCTTCCTACCATTCTCCATTTTTTCTCCCGCCACCCCAAAACCACTTGTTATAATACCATCCCTTTTTTGAATCCAACCATCCAACCATTCAGAGTCCCCCAACACTATTCAATCTGAAAGCCCTACTCACCCCCAGAAATACCGAGAACATCATTCAGATACCCAAAAAAATAATGGACTCAACATTCAACGTTCCCTAAGATGGACCATACGTCACAACCACCACACACACGTTGACCTTTTCAAACTTAAATATTAAACCATTAGAATTCTAGGAACTCGAGCACAATCAAAGTCTACCATAGCTTTTGTACCACAGGTCACTCATCAAAATTTCCAAAATTGCAAAATTGGCAAAAACTATATTATATTATTATATATATATATATATATATATATATATATATATATATATATATTAATATATATATATATATATAATAATATTATATTATATATAATAATATATATTAATATATAATATTATAATAATATATATATAATATATAATAATAATAATAACCATAATAATACGTCTCGAAAACCTTAAGTCTCCTAGTTTGGATATTCTGTGGCTAAAGATCTTTCTTCCTTCTACCACTATTATCTTGTGTTTATGCTACTGCTCTCCTAATAGACAGATTTTCCGACTGTTTTTAAATTTCTTTTTACTTCTCATCCAAATGCCGAGGTCCTCTACTTAAGGGACTTCAACGTATACTGCACGGAATGGTTGGGCTCCTCTCATACTGATACCGGTGGTTGGAATGATTCCCAAAGTCCGTATTCTCAACAATCTGGAACAGTTAATTAAGGAACTATACACACATAACAGACCGTCCTAACCAATTCTAGAACATTCTTGACCTATGCTTTGCCACTTCTCTTAGCTACATATGCACAATTTTCCCTGCTACTGGTAATTCTGATCACAATCTTGCTGCTCTTAATTATAACACCTTCTCTCCAGCAGCTCCTCCATGTCCTAAATATTTTTTCTTGCACTTTAATTTGACGGTATTGCATCGCTTCTTTGCTACCTACCTTTGCTATAAATCCTGTTTTGACTCGGAGGACGCTTCGGTGACTGCTGAAAAAAGTAGGGACTGTGATCTCCAATGGAACTGGCAGGTTCATTCTATCTTCTACTCAATCTTTTTCTCCTCAAAATCCGTGGTTGATGGCTCCTGTTCTCGTTCTCTTCAGGATAGAGACAATGTCTATTGGAAATGGAAAAGTTCTCCTTCTCCTATCATTGTTGCTAATTTTCGTTCGACTCGGAATCGTTGCAGGAATATTATTCTTCAGGCTTAGCGTGTGTTCACCATATGGAAGTGCGCTGACCTCCTTGGATCTCCTACTGAAAAAAATTTCTATCCCTTTGCCAAAAACATGTATAATAACTTCTGTAAATCTGCCTTTCCTCATCTTATTCGCTGTGACGGATTGTATCTAATACTCCTTCTGAAAACGGTAATCTCTTGGCCCTTCTTTTTTCATCTAATTCCACATTAGACGATTCTGGCAAATCTCCTCCTACTTCTTCTCCTCTCAGGTGTCCCTTGACTCCGACTGTGATTACACAAGATCGGGTGCGTAAGATCCTAAAAGATCCATGAACGTCAGGAAGTCTGAGTGGTCCGGACAGCATTCCTCTCTGTTTGACGTTAAGCTAAGTACCTCAATTCTAACACTTTCCCTCAGTGCTGGAAGCGCACATATGTTCAACCGATCCTGAAAAGGGGGTAACCGCTTTAATCCTTCTAACTATCATCCTATAGCTTCATTTCTATTCTGTCCAAAATCTTTGAAACTCTTGCTTAACTCTCATTTCCTGGATCATCTAGATTCTCATTCACTTCTTTCTTATCGCCAGTATGGCTGTTCGACGTTCAAACTGGTGACATTCTTTCTTATCTCACACTTATTCATATAGTTTTTCTGTCTAGGGGACTATGGCGGAGTCATGCGTGGTGGCGCTGACATATAAGAAGGACTTGACCGGATTATGGATGACGGTCGCTACTCTCTAAAGCTCCCTTCCTTTGGGTTTCTCCTTCCTTTTATCAGCTATATGAATTTTTCTCTCAGATCGTTTTATATCGGCACTTGTTGATGGAAGCTACTATTTCCCTTCCTTTCCTGTTATTTTGTGGTGTTTCTCATACGGTTCTGTTCTATGCTCCAACTTTATTCTTTACTTTTCATTAACGATCTTCTAAGCTGCACATCTAACTGTGCATCCTTATGCTGACTCAGCTCTCCATTCTTCAACTCATTTTCAAATCTGCTCAACCTCTTACGTTTCAAATCTTGCTCCCTCTTACGTTCTAGGAATTGTTTCTCGACTTCATCTTTCCGCACTTATCTTGCCGATCTGGATGGGGTTTCCCGGTGGGGTCGCCTGCAACCTTGTGAAGCTCAACTC
>JABUQX010030621.1:10000-12500 GCA_015478945.1 Trachelipus rathkii
TTAGTGAGTGTTTTGGGGTGTTTACTGAGTCTTGTTAGTTAGTTTTGTATGGTGTGGTGATTAGGGGGTGGATATTATGGTTGATTGTTGATCGTGTTTGTGAGTTGTTGTGTGAGTTGATTTATTGTAGTGTATGTGGTGTGTTTTAGTTTTATGGTGTTAGTGGTGTGGTTTATGGTTGTTGGTTGTTGTGGGTGGTTATGTGTTGTTTGGGGTGTGTGGGTATTGGGTGGAGGATGTGGTGTGGTGTGGTGGGTTGGGTTGTGTAGGTGGTTGGTTGTATTGTTGGTGTGTGTTGATATGTGAGTGGTTGTGGGATGTGTTTGGTGGGGTTTGGGTTTGTTGTTGATTTGTATGTTGGATTTGTTGTTGTTTTAGGGTGTATGGCGTATATATTATATATTATATTAATTTATATATATATATATATTAATAGTATATTATATATATATATATATATATATATATATATATATATGATAATTGTATTTTTTTCGTTTTTCGATTTCGATATGACAAGACGAAATATATTTGAATGCATTTATTACACAGAGTGTAATGTTCAAAAGCAAAATAAATAAAATTTTGTCCCTAAAAAACAAAAAATAAATTTACTGTAAACTTAAATATGTTCATCTTAAAGTGAATATTGTTTGCCCTTTATTTTGACTAAACATTGTTTTTTATTTTTTCAATGCCTACACATTATTTAAAAAAAAAAAAAGATATAAATGAGGTCAAAACTTTGAGATGCAAATGATTGGCACACGAACATTTGTATTTTTATGCTACTCACAGGTCGGTAGTATGATGGCGGAGCATCCGTATGCTATGTATTTATTATTTTATTTACTTTGTAGAATTATTTTAGTGTACCGTTTTGTTATTTTTTATAAAATAAAAGGACGGTTATTGAAAATAAGGATATTTTTGTATAATGTTTTCACATTTGGAATATAGATATTTAATTTTAAAAGTAAAATTTTTATCATATTTTATAAATTTTCAAATCGAACCAACTTTTATTCCAAATTTTGCTTTGTAGTTCAAATTTTTCCTGTGAAGTAGGAGAACAGTTGGTCGCCTCAAGCACAGTGACATTTGGTTACATAACATTCCTTGCGAGATAAAATGTTCTCTGTATTTTCCCATTAAGCAGTTTCGTTATTAATTTATTTAATTTTAATCATTATTATTTAAGACAAACCGAAGATAGCTCTTAGTTCAGCTCGGCCAAATTTTAGTTTAACTTTTGTTATTATAAGACGCTTGATCGTAAATACAAAACTCGTATTATGAACTCCAAAATATTAAGATTTCGAATTTTAAAACCCTACACCATTATTATTATTATTATTATTATTATTATTATTATTATTATTATTAGTGGAAATAGGAATATCTGTGGAAAGTAGCATTTATTTAAGAATTATAAATCTATTCAAATTTACAATTGCTTAGTTAAGTTTTATATTCCAAATATATTTGAACTATGTAGGCAAATTTTATAACAAAATTTTAAATTTGAAAAATATATACGTTATAATATATTAAATTCTATGCAGATTTAAACGATTAATCCTTATAGTTTTATATTTCTTTTCATAATTGTTCTTTTTGTTTATCTTTTGCGACGGAATTATTTATAATAGTATCCGGTAAAATTTATCAGTTTCTTTCACGTCGTATTCCAGTTTTTCAGCATTTGCCAGTATCAAGGCCAGTTTCAAGCGGATTTTTATGAATCTTATTTTATTTTTTTTTTTTTTTTTTTTTTTTTTTTTTTTTTTTTTTTTTTTTTTTTGAATTGGTACTTAAATTATGATGTAAGTGGAAAATTCCTCATGATCAATTACATTAAACTAATATAATATATAATATTATATATATATATATATATATATATATATATATATATTATATATAAATGGGCATATGTGTCCGATAACTGTACTGTAAACTAGTGAGGTTGTATTTCAATAACCTCACAAACCTAGCGTAGTTCCATAACCTCGGAAGTTTACTGATCACAAACTGGTATAATAATGAAAATTAATATAGGTTAGGTTGTTAGTTTAAGATTGGACAAGTTATGTAATTTAGTTATTTCACAGTCCATTATTTAGAAATATATAATAATCTACTATATATATATATAATAATATATATATATATATATATATATTATATATATATATAATATATATATAAGTATATATATTAATATATATATATATATTATATAAAAAATGAATAGGTCACACCAATTCTTATGCCAAAACACTAGCACCCAACACCCATGTCCATCCGCCTCTATAATCCTGAAACTTAAACACCTCCTTCCGCTCCAGATTATACTATATAACAAATCTAAGCAACATCCCACTTCCTCAAAGCAACACATCATACACCAACATATCCACACATTTCCTAACCGAAAACTACTTAAGAAACAGACCACCTACATTATACTAAGCGAACATCCACTGAAATATCTCTC
>JABUQX010030621.1:30000-31914 GCA_015478945.1 Trachelipus rathkii
TTTGCAATTGTAAGTCCATCTCTTCAGTTTTACAGAATATTCCAATGACTCAGTGTTTCGTCTTGGGAAGAAGTCCGATTAAGGTTGGTAGAGCACTTGGCACCACTAATCATATTTGGCACTACACGCAGTCAGCGCCCAGGTACTTCGATGTTCCTACGTCCTATAATAATTTTCTAACGAAAGAATGTCCTCTCATGGTTTAGATCTAGCTTCACGAAGGAATTCCGACCACACTATGCTCTAAAAGATTTCAAATCTCTTTTTAAAAAGTTATTTATAATATTGGGTTCATTATTGTGATGATAATATAGACTTTTGTATGTTTCCTTATATTTGTCAATAGTGTTGATAACTAATAGACGATGTTTTCCAATATTTCAACAAATTTGTGTTTCACGCTCCGCTTTGAGAAAGAGTTGCATTCCTTTCGGTGAAAGTACATATTCAGAACTTTTGCTGTTATATACTGTGAAACACGAAATAACACTATCAAATTTGCGCTTTTGTGATCAACTTGACTCCCTAATTGCCTCACTTGATTTTATCACTTTGAGTCCACGTGATTTCGTCCTTCCAGAAGACGAAATCAAACGTGGCTCAAGATAGAATCAGATTGAGGCAATTAGGATTTCAAGTGTATCACAAAAACCAATTTTGATAATCGGTGTTTATTCCTGTTTCACCAGTCTATTAACAGCACAAGTCTGAATATGTACTTTCCGACGTAAGGAGCAACTCTTTCTCAGCGAGTGAAAACACAAAATCTTTTGAATATTGAAAACTATCGTCTAGTTATTTATCAATATTCATATGAACAATATTGATAAGAAATACAAAAGTCTATTTATATCCATCAAATGATCGAACTATATAAATCGTAATTTCTTTATATACATTTGCTGTATCATGCCTTTTCTCTGTGTGCTGTACTCAGAGTTTCTATTCAAAGTCCGTTTTGATGTTAGGAATGCCATGGCTTTCATCCTGAATGACTTGTATGGTTTAAAAGATGCGAAAAATTGAAGACCTTAAATGTTTCCTATTAATGAATAAAGCAGCTGCCTGCTGAAACTTTCAACACAAGAATCTATCGACTACGAAGTCGAGCCTGTGAACCAAACAGTGAATCAGATAGTCATGTGTTTTTTTTATGTTTTGCTTGGGAACCTTGATTCTTGCCTGACATGACCTGGTTCCTTTAGATATTATTACGATTGTTGGTATAATGGTCTATTCTCAACTTTGTCTTTTTTCTCTTAAAACATTAATATTAGATGTTTTTAAGTCCTTGGCTTCTCCTGGGATAAGAAGCATTCAGAAAACTCAAGAAAATCATATCCTTTAACATCTAAATCTTCAAACATTTCGCTAACAATTTTCCTAGAGCTAGAGTAATTTCTGTTGGAAACCCACACTGATTCAGGGAGGGTCATTTGACCTCAAATCTGTACTGGGAACTTGACTCTCCCTAGACTCTATTAAGCCAATGCATGTGAAACGCCATCCCTTAACTTTTGCGGACTTCTCTTAACGTGTTCGCGGAGCTGAATTTTTTTTGTTTGTTTTGAGAATTTAATACTGTTATTATATTTTCAAGTTTCCGGTGTGCATCAGAAAAAGTTTATTTTTTTAAGAAAATTGTATACCATGGTAGCTGCAACTCCTTTCCAACAATTTTAATCCTTTGTGTGATAAATAATTAGAATTTAAAAGTATGTAATGAGCATTTGCATATGGTTTTCCTTACATTATAATTAGTTGCTTGAAGTATGCCTAAACCCTATATAGTTCGTGTCTTGACTATCAGCTAATTACAGGGAGTTGACAACTTTGTTGCCTCATTGTCGATATTTTCTTATGGCTTTTTAATCAGCCCATAAACTTTCTTAAATACTACAACAATCTCTGGGG
>JABUQX010030622.1:0-18342 GCA_015478945.1 Trachelipus rathkii
GTTCATCGTGTGCCTGTGTCCGAGGAGGGGGAATCTAGAAACCTGTGCGTGCAGGCCGCCCCCAGGGACAAGTGCGTTGCATTATCTCTGTGTGTGTGGTTCTTCTTCAACATCTTTAATAGTCATGTAGGGACTTTCAACTTCATTCTTTTCCTGTACTTCTCATTTTTTTCAGTGTGTAACTCATTTGGTAGACCGAGGTGGCGATCACTCACTTTTAGTTGATGGCTCATGGTTGGCTCGCCCACACCCTATCTCTTATTACTCGCTGTCTAACGTCTGCTCGGCAGAGCTCCCCCGACCGGTTTTCCCCCTCTGTAGAGACAACACTCACGGTGCGGGTCTCAGATCTCTCCGCCCATTTCCCCCAAAAAATCTATCGACTTTGGTCTTTTGGTTATTGGTTCTCCTCTTCTTCCTTGTGTAACCTCTCTTCAAGCGTTACTCAAATCAGCGATGGGACGTAGCATACCTTTGCTAACTAGTTTTATAGACCCCGACATTACTTTCAGCAGGCCCGCACATGGTCTGAACCTTCCCAAAGCGAGACTTACGGACTAGAACTATAAGTGCAAGTGCTTCATCCTTACATTCCCGTTACCCCACTCCTCAAGTATCCAACCTCCGGCAATCCACCAAAAAAACAGCTAGCGGTTATGAATAGTAATAATCAACTTAACGCTTAATAATGGGTTATTCGCACAGTTGATACTTCCGCGAGAGCGAGCTCTCCAAAGCACCGTCCCGTCCAAAACGTTATTTTTCATCCGTTGTTTCCCATTAACACATTATATGCGTGCGACTCACTACCACCAACTTTTCCCACTCCCCGCACAACCATATATTACGCTAACAAATCTTAACAACAACGGTACTTCTGTTGAGGGTTTTTGTGACCTCAGATACCAGTCCCAGTTCACCAGTACCCATCGTTACCAGGTATGACTGTGTGACGTTTTTGTCTATTTTTTTCTACTTCTCTTCTCATTTCAGGAGCCTTCGGCTCTTTCCTACTTCACTGAGTAGTAAATAAGGAGCTTCAGTATGCACTGTGTGATAGAAGAAACTCGGACGAAATTTTGTTTCTCCGGTCAAAAAAAGTTTTAATTCTTTCCTTTATGTCTTCCTTGAATATATTAATATTTTATTCTTGTCCCTATCATAAACTTTTTTGGTTGAAAGAGTTTGTTGAATGACTGAGGAGGGAGGGGGTCTTTTTCGACAGTCTTTCCAACTCTGGCAAGATCCCTTCTCTTTTAATCACTTAAAGCACAGTGAGCACATTCTCTCTCAAGGCAATCATGTAACTCCATATGCGTACTCTGTAAGTTTTTGTCCTTAGTCGCCGCTAACCCCCGACGAACCGTTCCTCGATTGGCTGCTGGTCGATTTGTCCAGATTGCCTCTCGATGACCATGATGAGTTGCTATTTTAATGATTACCATCATCGGTTTATCTGTTTGGAGTATACCTTTTGGGGCCAAATATGTTCGAATCCTAATTATTTTTATATCTATTATTTTTTGTGCTTCTTCCCCACGAGATATTGATATGTGGCTGTTGTTTTATATTACAGTAAAGTTGATAACAAGTTATAATTTCATTTATCTGCCTCTTCTACATAGTTTTCCTCATATAGCTTTCAACTATCTCCCCTTCAATTGCTCGCTACTCTTATAATATTTCGCTTCTCGAAATTAATATCACTCAATATCTAAAAGGATGGACGCAAGTCTGTTCTCTGGAATACCAAGTAAATAATATCGTGTTAAACTAATCGACAACAAGTTTGATAATGCACTAAAAGGAAAGGTTTTTTAGTTGCTGGTCATATGTTTGGGGAAACGTATTTCCGCACATCGGCGGATATATAGTAGCCAGTAAATGGTGGCTTCAAAGAACTGCGACCGATCTCAGACTACCTACAGAGGTGAATAATTTCTCTTAGGGTTGTCGTCATCATAAAAAACTTCCTTACACACCCAGGAAATCGTATCCTTCTTTAATATAGCCCCTTAGTAGCGTGGGTTGTGGTGCTCCACCCCGTTTTGCGGTTTTCAGGTTAGCTCTGGTTTTAGGCCCCCTTATCCCCTATATATATATATATATATATTGAAACTTTCTCAAGTAAGCTCTCCAGCTGCTCTCTGAATAAAACTAACTATATGGGGCATTACTTAAAAAATGAGCATATTTGACTGAAAAATAAACTATAAATTACTTACCTTTTTATTTTGATAATTCAGCTCCTGTGATGCAATCAAATACAATGCCTACAACTTCATTCTTATATGTTCTTTGAAAATTATTTTTAAAAAATATATATAAATAAATTTGGAATAGTGAAGGTGGTTAAGAATCTCTTTGACAAATATATTCCTCTATGAACATACTATCAATATAATTGATAGTATTTAATCTTGGGTTATTCTGAAGATTCTTCAAATGCAGCATAAATGTATGTAAATCTTTTTGTTGGAGAGATGATTCCAATGATCAGACACTTTTTAAATTTTTTAAAAAAATAATCTAAATATGAGTAATCCAAGTATAAATCTTCATTTTCTTTTTTTTTTTAAATTAAACCAGTTATTGGTTTACCTATAAGCCAATAAATAATAAATTAAAATTAGAAATATATATAAAATATTAGAATCAATATTTCAATAAATATATATATTATATATATAATATATATTATATTATAATATATATATATATATATATATATATATTATATATATATGATATATATATATATATATATATATATATATATATACAGTGATGTGCACGGTAAATGAAAATTGGTTGGGTGATACAGGTAAATCGGTATTTCGAAAATAGCTTGGGCGATACCGATACTCGTTACTTTGTGAAAGCGTTTGGGCGATACCGGTACTCGGTACTGTATCGCCGGTACATCGATACATCGATACATTTTCATATATGTGGAAAAACAATACTGATAAATGGAATTTCAATAAATAGTTATAATATTACTATAAGGCAAATAGATTTATGTTGTTTGTGCTATCTCTTTTAGATTAATATATATATATATATATATATATTATATAATATATATATATATATATATATATATATATATATATATATATATATATATATATTATATATATATATATAATATATATATATATATATATATTATATATATATTATATGCAACAGGAATTTTTCCGTATTGATGGCAATTATTATTAATAATTTGTTGGAATAAAAGGTATATAAATTAAATCGTACAGTTGTTCTGGCGAGGCATTATAGGTTACCAAGTATGGACAATATGCGAATTTCTCATGAACCTACCGAATTTTTTCAATTAACAACCGTTGTATTTATGTTATTCATTCAACGTTAACTAAAAATTATTTTAGTTTTCATTTTGATTAAAATTAAAAAACGATGTTTCCTGGCAATCCTCGTGGGAAGATATTTTCAGCATATGTGTCAAGCGTGGAATAGTTACTACCAATACTATAGATTGTAAATACGCTCAGAAAAGGCCTTGAATGGGGGATAGAACGCCATATAATCCCCATGAAGGCGCATATACATTATAATGTAAATAATTTAATATATCATTTGCTACTATTGTCAGCCAACTAAATTATGAATTTCGAAGGTAATATGAAACACTACTCTGTTGGGGATCGGTTTCCAGTATAATCATCCAACAGTCAGCGGAGCACTTACGAATTTATAATCGTGTGTCTTAGCACAGCTATTTAATTGTAACATCCGATAACACTATGCCTAATAATATGTATACAACCAAGGAACTGACGGATATGGTTGAGGCGTTTATTTTTGAAGACAAGAATGCCCACAGAGCTACGGAGGTGTATAGACGGAGAAATCCAGGATCGTTTGGAACCGCATTCCACTATAATGTAACAGATTGTACACAGGTTTTTCAAGAATAAGGTTCGACCATCTCACCATCTCGCCACCCAAGTCAACCTCCCACCCGTACCCTTGACATGGAGTTTGACTTTCTATTTTATACCACGGAACACCCAACAACCTACTTACGGCAGACAGGAACGGCACGGTGCATTCTATATATGTACAACATTTTTCATTACAGAGCACACATTGTGTGCACGGTCTGCATCCCGGCGATCCCGGACGTTGGTTGTAGTTCGTAGTCCAAAAGTGTTCCATGTTTGACAATAAACTTGACGGGCAGCTCCCGTATTTTGTGGACGGATGAGGCCAGGTTTACAATATTGGCACGATTAATGGGTGGAATTATCGGTACTGAACCGGGGAAAACACCGCATATCACCTACAGCACGCGACACCAGGTAGTTTACTCCATAAATGTGTAGTGTGAACTGCTAGAAATATACTGATCAGGCGGACATTACCATAGAAACCTAGATAGAGAATGAAATCCAGAATTTCTGGACACTACTTTTTCAGACCTTCCTCGTGACGTACCATTACAGAAACGCTCAAATTTGTACTAACCAAGCATGAAGGATGCCCAAGCACATACAACAAGGGCTGTGCAACATCATCTAAACGTAACACCAACCCCGGTAGGTGGATAGGAACATGAGGTCCTATTCCGTGGCCTCCTAGATCAACGGACCTTACTCAAATGGTGTGTTGAATTTGTTGGCATGGTGAGAGTTGGTGTGGGGGTGGGTACACAACACCGATAGCATCAGTTAATTACCTCTTAAGTCGAATCACTCACGCTTGTCCGATAGTCGACTCCGAAAATATCACATTGGCAACATGAAAAGGGTGGATCAGACGGGCTGAACTTTGCGTATGGAATTAGAGCAGACATTTCGCGCACCGCGTATAATGTATACATGCATATACGATGAAGAATGTACTACATAAATCAGAAGGTA
Source organism: Trachelipus rathkii (assembly GCA_015478945.1). Lineage (NCBI taxonomy): Eukaryota > Metazoa > Arthropoda > Malacostraca > Isopoda > Trachelipodidae > Trachelipus > Trachelipus rathkii. The sequence continues at coordinate 4,896 of JABUQX010030622.1, forward strand.
CTACAGGAAAGGATTTCATACTATACCGAAATAATACTTATGAATGGACTGTAAATAAACGGATGTGTTACAGAGTTATAAATCATTTCTGTTATAAATCATAACTGTTCATCGTAACTATCTATTAATAGTACCGTAATATAAACGTACGTGTATATGGGAGGTTTCGGCTCTCATTCACGATGTTCTAAACCTATTACAACTAACATTTTGTTGGGTAACTATTACGGCAGCAGCACGTATTTTTCCGCGTGTATTGAGAGGTAACTACCATTTGAATCGAGATGACTGTCTCTATGAACCCTAAATAATTTTTGCCATAAAATGCAATTTAATTATCGGAACCACACGGTTTTATTGAAAATTCAAAGGTTCATGAGCAATTCGCATACAGAGACCATCTTTATTCCTACAAGTTTCTTAAATATTCTCTAAAAGATTCTCCTTTCCTTTGTTGCACATTTAGCTGAGACCACACACGCAACAAATATATATATAATAATTATATATGATATATAATATATATTATATATATATATATATATATATATATATATAATAATATATTATATATATATATATATATTATAATATATATATATTATATAATATATATATATATATATATACTGAGACCTGTTGTGTTATAGGAAGAATGGGTCATTTTTTAATTTAAAAAATATAAGTAAAACATTAAAAAATTGCTAAAGCATTAATAAATAGCATTTATGGCAACTTTAGATGCTAAATGAATGCATGGCACATGGAACGCGGTAAATGAATGCATGATTTACAGGGAGCTTCCCTCCCCGTGCCCCACCGACCCGTGAGTGCTAGAAATATAAAATATATCTTTATTCTTTAGTAACAAAAGTATATATAAGCATATAATTTTTTTTAACAAATTGAAGCATCTGGCAGTATTAGTCATGAAGTATGAAATTTGCGGATAACTTTTTTCAGCCTCATTTTCTAAATTTATTTTTAAAAAACTTTCGTTCACTACGGATCATTTACAAACATTTCTTATAAGTTTTCACGAAAATCAGTGTAAAATCAGCTGGTGTCTTATAATTAATAATTTCGTCCATAGTTATAAATATGATATTTGGAGGCCTACTTTTTCAATATAATTTAAAAAAAGTTTTTACCACAGAATATTATAAGTTTACATTATTTTCATAACTATCCTATTAAAAAAAATAATTTAACATAACATCAAGTCCAAATCTAACGCTAAGGCATGATACACCAAAATGTACCGAATAAAAGTACCGATGTTTTTCGGTACCGGTACAAACAAAAATTTGATTGGGCGATACTGTTACATCGGTACTTTTAAAAGTGTTGGGCGATACCGGTATTGGTACAAAAAGTATCGCCCGATACATGTACCGGCGGTATGCCATCTCTGTATATATAATATATATTATATATATATATATATATATATATATATATATATATATATATATATATATATATATATTATAATATATAATATATATATATATATATATAATAATATAATAAATATATATATATATATATATATATATATATATAGTTCACGTTTGGCTCCAGTGGGTTAAGGCGAGCTTTTTGGCTCACCTTAAGAACAGGATTTCCTCTCTCAGTATGGGTTAGAGTTCTAGTTCGGCACGTGAATGGACACAAAAAATTTGTCATTAGTAAATAGATTTTTCTGCAATATTTACGTATTACAGTTTCAACATAGCAGTGTATTAACACTATCTCAATACACACAACATCACAACCATAGCCCAACACTACAACAGAATCTATTCCACAAAACAAATCACTCGTCTCATGCTTCTTGCATTGGAAAAGCCGCATACCTAAGATGCGAACCCACGCCTTATCGGTGGCAAGCAATTCTGAACTATGTCTTGCTTGAGCAGGTCTTGCTATCGGCCTGAAGATTACGTTTCCTTCCAACATTTTTGTAACCAACCTACACTTACTTTTACGATGACCAATTACCTCAGGATTTAAGAGGCTATGTGGTAATAATAAATTTTAAATAATGATAAAGTGTAAATAAATAATATATATATATATATTATATTATATATTATATAATTAATATATATATATATATATATATATCATATATATTATATATATATATATATATATATATATATATATAGTATATATATATATATATTATATATATATATATATATATATATATATATATATATATATATATATATATATATATATATATAATATATATATATATAATATATATATATATATATATATATATATAACCGGTATATATAAAAGGCAATGTCAGTGTTAAAGACCTGAAAATTAATTTCTGGTTCTGAATTTAATTTTCTCTCTCTTTTTTTTCTTTCTTGTCAATTTTTTTTTAGCTTTAATTGGACTCCATTTTGAGATCATTTACATCCCTTTTATCATCAGCGTGCAGCTGTGTTTCACCGGTATCGCATCACATTTTTCAGTTTGAGATAATCTAAAATCCCATATCCCACAATGCCTTCCCAAAGCTGCCAAATATTAATTTTCAGATTTTTCTTTTTAATTTACTTAATTTCTCTTACACATCTTTAAAACAACTCAAAGATCTCTTTTTAATACTTTCCTTTTTATTTTGAATTGTCATTTCACCAGAATCTCCCCGAAAAAAAAAAAAAAAAAAGATTAATAAACCATATATCACCCCATTATTTTTCTTCCCAGGGAAACTTTCCCTTTTGGAATGTTTTTTCTTTTTTTTCATGATGATTCACAATGCATGAGTCTTCACTCTTATTGCCTTTCATCACTTACCGATGACTGGTTATTATTTTCTAACTGTGGTGCTATACAGACGCTCCTAGGATTCTTGCTGGCAAGCCCTATCTTCTGGATTAATTTTTTTCACAAATTGCTTCCTATTAGCAACACATATATGTATTTATTATATTAGGTAAAGAATATTATAAACTGGTTTTACGAATAATAATAATAAAAGTTATACTAAGAATAGTAATAGGATTTATAATAATAATATTAATAGTAATAATAATAAAATTTATAATAACAACCATTATAATAATTACAATATTTATAGTTGTAAGGTTTGTACGAGGATTTTGTAAATACATACCTTTGGATTTTTGTTCCCCTTTATTCCCTACTGACTAATGGCAGAGTTATTTAAAATTATATGTCTAGGGTATTTATATATATACTTCTTTTTAATACTTTTAAAGATCCCTTGGTGGAACAAATAAAGAAACTATTGTAGAAATATGAATATAAATATTATTGTTAATGAATAGCTCATTAGTCTGTGGAATTTTGCATTATTTTTTTATATTAATTTTGAGATCCATTTCATTAAATTTATCTTAGTATAATTTACCTCAGGCCTAAACGATGTTTTTATTATTTTTTTTTAAGTTTTTAAATATCTAAAATGTTAAATATAAAAATAAAAATAGTGATGGTAAATTTTTTTGGTGTTGATGAGATGATAATACTAGTGAAGCCAGTAATAAAAATAATGTTCATGGTATAATAATGATGATGAGGCTAAAATAATAATTATAATAAAACTATTAATAGAAAAAAATAATATTTGACATTAAGATTTTGATTTAATAATAATTTTGATTTTTGATTTAACATACAAGTTCTAAATAAGCATCATTACAATGCCTATTTCTGGGCTGTCAACAATCGTTGCAGGGCCCGTATGGCCAAGTTTTCATTTTTAAAATGATCTTAAAGTAATTTCATGAGTCGCCTAATTCATTTTAGCATTTTTTCTTTCATTTTTCTTTATGTTCAATTTTCATAAATAGTCTATTCCAATCAGTTGTGTTGTTCAATACCTAAATCATTAATAGAGTTTAAAGTGTATCATTTCTTACCCATCTTATAATAATTAAAATAAAATAAAATAAAAATTTGAGGTGATACTTCTTGTTAAGTTAATTAAAAGAATAAGTGGTTGATCTTATTTTGGTTAACTCATCTTCATTACTTTCATTTTTTTAAAAATAATAACTGTGTTTCGAATAAAATCTTAAGGGGTATACTCCATTTCATTAATACAGTGAATTTTAACAGACTGGGGTTACATTTTCCTGTTTAGGTCACTTTTCGAAAGATTTCACCAAGTATACATTTTGTTTCATTTTTTTAGAACGTTTTATTGATTTAAAATAAATATATTAATTTCAAAGCTGTCCTTAATATTAGTATGGAAGAAGATAATTTTTATATAACTATAATAATTTAATGTTAAGATGAAAAACACTAGCGTTGTAATAATTATTTAATGGTAAATTACTTTAAGAATATTGAATTAATACTGGTAGAATATACAATCTTATTGTAATTATATCATTGTCTATCTTTATTTCTAGAGTTTTTTTTTTTTGGTGGGTGATTACTAAGGTTAGCAAAAAAAATTTATTTCCCATTAATTCAATTTTATTTCTGGTAATTTTAAAACATTTCTAGGCCTGAAGAGTGTATGACGATATTAGGAATAAATAGGTTGTGAACATACATGAGGATTTCTTTTTATAAATTTTTTTGGTGTTTTATTTTTTTTGTGAGTTTTGTCTTCGGGACCTTTATCTTTTTTAAGTTCTCATAAAAGTCTTTGGTAACAATTTAGAAGCTTCCCAATTTAATTGTTCCTTATCATTTAATGAATCATCCATGTGCCCTCTGTTATTGCATTTTTTTTTCATGTCATTTATTTTGGTATTTTTTTTTTTAGGCACCTTTTATATGAATAAAATTATAAAATTGTGAAGCAGCACATTAAACAAACCAAGGCTTTAGATGTTTTCATTTGTCCTGACACTGAGGGATTGACAATATATATATATATATATATATATATATATATATATATATATATATATATATATATATATATATATATATAAAAAATATATATATATATATATATATATATATATATATATATATATATTATATATATATATATATATATATATATATATATATATATATATATATATATATATATATATATATATATATATATATATATATATATATATATATATATATATATATATATATGAAAAGAATGAAATGGAATACATATCAAAGACCCGTGGAGACCAAAAATTCCATTAGACTGTCACTTCCCTAAAAATAAGGCTCTGAAAGCTGTTAAATCTCTCCTCACTTCCCAAGAAACAACAACAACTTTCTATCAAATCATATTGGTCAACAGATGAGGAAGGTACTTCTTCAGGAATTTCTTGCCTTTCCTACTTCTATGTTTTTGATCTGAAGAGTGCATTTCAAATTTCTACGAGTAGGAAAAGAATCAATCTTTAACAATCAGTTTCCTCACAAGAAAACCTCACAAAATACATTTTATACCAAGCATGAGGGATGGATTTTACAGATATTCTGCTTCTTTTTAAAAACCATGCAAGAAAGAAAGATGATATTTAAAGCCCCAGTTAAGGGTTCCATTTCATAACTTTTAGCCTACCTCTTCATATAATATTCCATACTGTATATAAATATATTTAATAATAGTATAGAATTAAAAGATTAAACTTGCTAGTATCTTTTATTATAATAGGAAATATATTATTGCACGAGTAGGAGTTGGCTGATAATTATCAACATCAGAGTCATGAGTTGGATAATTTTTTGCTAACTCCCCATCCCTGGTTACCGCATAAAAATACTCATTGATGCATTGAACTACATACATATCATACCATCTTTTATAATTTCACATTTCTGAGTACTAGAATTAAACTTAATGTGTGCAAGTTTATAAAATTAATTTAAGTAGGCCTATATTATACCTTTAATGGGTATTTGTGGAGTGTTGTATAATCCAATTAACATAGAAAATTAGAAATAAAGATGACAAGAAGCAACATGAGCCTATTGAGACTGTCCCAGTCAACCTAATAGAACTAATCACAAACATGCCCATGCAAATCCACAAAAACAAGGGCTTGTTAATAACTCAAATAGTACATATAAACAAGATCTACAACTAAAAGAAAAAATATTGCTAAAGTACATGCTAACCACACTACAAGCTTTAATACTTAAGTATAGTCATAATATGCAGTTTAACTTCAATAACTACTGTAACTAAAAACCTGAAAATTTGGCTAGTCAAAATATACCTACTATATGATACCCAAACCATCCCATACTTCGTGGTTATCGTCGCATTCGTTTTTTTTTTTAAAAAAAACATGTTTTTTTTTTTTAAAAAAGACCAAAGGCCACAAATTTTGTTTTTTTTTGTTTTTTTTTTTAAATTAACTTATTTTTCATATATATCCAAGTCTTTCTAGGGTATTTAGCCATTAAAATACAGTAAATACAATATGTTAAAAGAGGTTTATACAATATATAAAGTTGAGTTTAGTACTGTAATAAAGGTTTTATTAGATGCTCTAGGGTCAATATAATTATTACATTTTCACATGATTCTGATTATTATATATATAATATATATATATATATATTATATATATATATATATATATATATTATAATATTAATTATATTTATATATATATAAATATATATATATATATATATATATATTATTATATATATATATATATAATATAATATATATTATATATTATTATATAATCTATATATATATATATATATATATATATATATATATATATATATATATATTATATATATATTCTTCATCTACCTTTTTTCCCCAAGAATGGGGGTAAGGGGCGTAACAAGCATCAGAAAAGAAAACAGTAGAAGAATATGTGACAAAAGTCGAAAAGAAAAGCCCAGCCTTTTAAACCCCCCCCCCCCTCTGTATCTATTTATTTTAGTAAAGGACTCATCGCAAGTCGAAAGAAATCCACCCTAATAGCTTCAAACGGGCGGACGACGGACCCCTCAACTATGGTAAAATCGTCAGTGTAAGGGCTCATCCTTGACCCATGGTGGGCCACACAACCAATACCCCTCACAAAACCCGCATCTCTTATTATGCCAACCTTCATTCTCGCCTCTGCCAACTCACATTTCTCTCCTTCGACATTCGTTTAACTGACTTAATGCCACTTTTTTTCGACCTCTTGCCCACGTCGGTTTTTCAACTCACTCGCACACTATACATCTGCTTAAAAACCGACGTATCATTCATCCTTTTCCCATGACCAAACCATTCAACATACTTTCATTTATTCTCTGTTACGCCTTTCTTCACACCACACAACTCTCTAATATGTTTATTCCTTCATTTTACCAATTTTTTCTCACACCTAGCATGCCCCTAAGATTGTCCATCTGAACACATTGACTTTAGATCTATACTTCTTTATTCCAGACCATAGTCTCCACTAACTATATACATTAACACAGGGTAACAACATACGTACATGTGAGACCCTAGCGCCTAAAGACTTAGTTTCCTTTATCATTCACTCAACAATTTATTGCACCCAGCCACTTCCTGCCATTCACAACTTTCCTACTAATTTCTGCATCATCCGTTCCTCCTTCTCATCCAACATATATCCTAAATTTTAAACTCAGACACTTGTTTCCAGCTGCTCACCCATCTCACATAACTTCACACTGAGGACTGGCCTCACTCACAACCATAACCTAACTTTTATCTACGTTTACGTTTTAAACCCCTCCTTTTTACACACCCTGCCAAAATCTCTCTACCAATCCTCTCAAACTCTTCGAATTCGCCACACAAAATCCAAATCATCCGCATATAATTAGTAGGGCAACCCTCCTACTCATCTCATCATTCTAACACCATTTCCTGTCACGCCCACTTTCAATTCTTTCATAACCCATCCATATACAAATTGAATAACCAAGGAGCAACATATACACAGCCCTGCCCTCACTCCGCTATTACTATCTAAACCAATCATTTTGACACCAATTTATTCTTACAACACGCACTCACTATCGTCATAAAACATACTTTTTGGATTCCATTCAGAAGCCTATCACCTACACTATATATCACCTAACACTTGCCATAGACCTTCCCTATTAACCTTATCATACCCTGTTGCAAATCCATAAAACCTCTATACAATTTATTCTTCCCTCCTCATTTTCTGTATCATTTGCTTCAATGTAAAAGATTTGATCCACACATCCTCGTACTACTCCCTAAACGCACCTTGTCTTCACCAAATCACCGTCCTTCATCACTCAGCGCCACTCTTTTCGACCAAAACAACAGCGTATATCTTCCTTACAAACACTCAATAAACTAATACCCTATAATTTCTACAATTCCCTTTATCTCCTTACCCTTATATAAGGGTACATTACTGCTCTCCTCCAATCCCCGAACTATACCCTCCATAAACGCTTTATTATCACAACTTCAAATCCAATAAATTCACAATCTTGGCCTCCGTTTCAATGATCATTTCAGCCAGTTATTTCATCTATACTGCAGATTTACCATTCTTAACTTTCCACTCTACCCATTTCCTCCTCTTGCTAAATAATCTCATCCCCAAAATACCTATTCCTTCTTGTATCCATCAAACCCGCACACAGTCATTTCACCTCTTCATTACTGCAATATTATAGCAGATTTCCAAAGTGTTCCTTTCCACACTCCACTCACAATCCATTCCATCAGTTACAAAAACACCACCATCCCTCTTCATATTCTAAGCAGGTTCCCCTTATTCTAATTCTTAAACTTTCGCGCTTTCCCTTCCAGAAGAGCTTCATATTCCTTGTATGTTCCCATTCATCCTCTTTCCCAACTGTTCATTTACCTCTTCTTTCTCTTACGTATGCATCTTTAGATTCCTTTTTTCCTCCTATATAATTCCCCAAATCATCTTCTTTTGAACTTCATTCAATTTGCTTTTAGTACCATTCACCACGCTTCTTTTTACTTTTAAACGCTTGCATCAACCTCTTCATTCCACCACTCACTTATCATTCTTACTTTCCTACTTTATCACACCCACAATACTTCTTTTGCACTGCTAACAATTGCTTCCTTCATTTGCTTCCAGATTTTATTCAGTTTCAAACTTGTTCACATTCAAACTGATTTACTTTGCGAGCGTTCTTACATACTTACATCCTTATTACCTTGTTCACCTACTAAACTTCACTCTTAATTTTACCCCTCTTCCTTCCGTATCACCTTTCTCTCCATCCAGTCCCCCTAACTTATTTTAATAGTATCAAGATAATGAATCCGATATCCCATTCCTGAAACCCCTCACTGATTTAACATCCAACACATACTTCCAACATCTCCTTCTTCACCAACACAAAATCAATCATACTTTTCACTTTGATACATCTCTATCTAGTATTACTTACACACATACCTCTCCCCTTACAGAATCAATCACCTTCCTACCATTCTCATTTTCTCCTGGCACCCCAGAAAGCCACCTGTTATATCATCCTTTTTTTTGATCATATATATATACTATAATATATATATATAATATATATATATATATATATATTATATTATATATATATATATATATATATATATATATATATTATATATATACTGTATATATAACATCCTAATTAATAGTCAATAATTTAGGCCTAGAAAGGTTTTTTCATAAGGAAGTAATGCAAGCGCGGTTAATAAACATAAAAAGAGGTAATTTTAAAAAAAAAACAAATAAAACATTGTTATGAAAAAAAAAACGTATTTTTTTTAAAAAAAAAAAAAATAAAAAAAACCCGTTTTTTTCACAACCATACATATACCTATTCAATCCTTTCTTAAATATTTGCAATCGAGTCACACTTAACAAATTACTATGGCATGCCTCCTTAATTTTCTTACTGTGCCCTCTGGTCTTCCATCCATAGTCTGCTATGAAGAATTTATTGGTCTGTATTATCAATAGATGTAATATTTTGTAGACTTTTATCATGTTCCCCTCTGAGAAATTGCCTTCCTACAGAAAACATTCCTACTCATTCAGCCTCCTCCCTCATAACTCTTACCCTCAAACCTAGAAAATCTGTTGCTCTATGTTTGCACGTCTCTCTCTCTCTGCATAATTCTATTTGTTCTTTCTCTTAAATAATGGCAAAACTTGTGCACAAAACTCTAATACTGGCCTAACATAGCTATTATACAATTAACTTAAAACTTCCCTGCTCATTTGAAAGTGAATTTAGTTAAATATCACTATTAGTCCCTCTATGACTTTTCTCAATCTTTGATAATTTTATATACTTTCCCATGTCTCCAACTTTGGTAATCTCACCCTAAATTTTTTTCTTGGCCATAGCCTCAAACCCATCCCCACTTCTATAGTCTACTTAAACCTTTTATTTGCGTAACCTAGGTGAAGAACCTTTAACTTTTTACTTTTAAAATTCATTTTTTTTTTTGATCTTAATCTCAACCAGAATCATAAAAATCACTTGAATCTATGTCCATCCTCACTATTCCTTACTGAGGTAGCCACTTTGGAATCATCTGCCAACTTAGAAACCTTACATTTAAAGGCATTTTCCATTTTGTCATTTGTTGCTAACGCTTCGATAGGAAATGCTAAATCCATTTTAGCAACGAATTCGGGCATAAATCGACCGATTGTTTTACAAAAATTTTGAATCAGTCTGTTCTAATGGAGCACGTGGTTTTTGAATAAACAAAATTAAAAAAAATAACACATGGTTTTTTATTACAAATAATTGATCAACTATTGTATGAGCTTTTATCGATTTTAGAAGAAATTTAGATTTAAAGCAAATTTCATCAATGAAACAGTTTATCAAATCAACGAACCTACTACGCGCAATCTTTATTTGTTTACATTTTATCGTTAGCATTTTCCTAAATTCGGCTAGCACGGGAAAGAGCAACCTAACAGAATTTTAGGAATTACTAACGTTTCGTTAGCATTTCTTACTAAATTTTGTGCTAAATTTTACCTATATCGAACGCAACTTTTTTAGCATTTTTCCTAAATTTTCATTAGCAAAAGTACAAATCGAAAAAAGCCTTTAATTGGACTCACTCTCTTTCTTTTTTCTCCCTCACGTTCTTTGTTAAATAATGTTTTGTTCAGACGAGCGAAATAGGCTATAACATATCTGATCATTTAATCAGTTAGTATTTTTAGGAGCGTTAGAGGATAAATTTTTTGAGTAAATAATATAATTAATATATTATATATATATATATATATATATATATATATATATAAATATATAATATATATATATATTATATATATATATATATATATATATATATAAATTATATTATTATATAATAATATATATATATTATATATATATAATATTATATATATAGTTCATATATTCATATTTCATCTAAAAAATATTTTTCTTGAAAAAAATTTCTAAGTTCAAAAAAATTTCTAAGTTCAGAAAAGCTTAAGTTAAGTTGTTTTTTAAGAAAATTCTTCAGTGCAAGTTTCTGGAATTATGCCAGAAAGCTTGACACTAAAGAATTTTCTTAAAAAAACTTCAACTTAACTTTTCCTGAACTTCAGAAATTTTATTTGAAAACCCTTTAGAAAATTTTTTTTTTTTTTCAGGAAAAAAAAAAAATAAAATGAAAAAAACCAGAAAAAAAATTCCCCAAAAAATTTTTTGAAGAATATGAATATATATATACAAATATAGAATTGTCTATATATATATATATATATAATATATATATATATATTATATTGAAAAAATATAAATTAGAAAATTTCTATATTATTTACATATAGTTTATAATATAATAAATATATATATATATATATATATATATATATATTATAGCTTCAAGATTGTATCTTTATATATACTTGCATGTAGACTTATATAATATTTTTTTTATTTTTTTTGTAGCTTTTATTATAATTTTAAAAAATAATGTCCCTATCCAACCATCTTGGTTTTATTTATTTACAAATTTTAATTATTTTTTTAATTATTTACAATATAAATTATCTGTATCGGTCGAATTACTATTGCACAGAAATAATTGATTTTATAAAATAAAAAATTGAAATATAAATACAGAAAGCTAATGTTATCTCTACGTGCTTCCACAAAGCCAAATTATCTGCAGATAACATTCCCAGCGTTATTTTAAAAATTTTTATTGAAACAGGTTTCAATCGTTTGAACAATCAAAATATAAAAGAAACTTGCTTAAAAACTTCTTGAGAACCATTTTCTACATTAAATGAATATAATTCTTTTGCATTATTTGCTTTTATTCTCCATTATAATAATAGATATTTCTTCAGCAATCTTCTGTTCACCAAATTTCTAAGTTCAGAAAAGTTAAGTTTAAGTTTTTAAGAAAATTGTTTAGTGGCAAGCTTCCGGCATAATTCCAGAAGTCTAGGGTAGGAAGGAAAATTTCTTAAATAAATTTATTCTAACATTAGTTTCTATGAACAGAAATTTTTTATTGAAAGAAAAATTTTTTCAGAAAAATATACATGATATCAAATCTAGATAATTTTACCTGACCGCAAATTGTCATGTTATTGGTTTATACAACACTCCACAAAATTATACCCCCTATCTAAACGCCTTTTGTTGACTGATGGAACTCTACATGTATAAGCACTTAAATAGCTATATAACAAATTTAATGTGTTTTTCGTAGTAAAAAATGGTTTTAGGTTTTAACCTCAATGGTACAGATCTCATCGTTATGGGCAATCAAGATTTTTATTGTGGAGATATATTTTGCATCTAACGTTATCATGTGATAGTTTTAAAATTGTTTACATTTTTGGATTAAGATGTCAAAGAACATTAATTTCGGAGATTTTTTGTCGAAAATTGGCCTGCAACGAGTTTTTAGTATTACTTTCTTCTGATTTAATTACGATATAAACAACTTTATTAAAAACAAGTGTTTGTGGTAATACCAAGAAATTTTAATGATCATGATTGAATATCTTTATAGTTCTAATTAAAACCATTTATTACCTAAGAAAAAATTTGATTATACTTAATTTATGTTAAACAAAATATAGTCTTAAATATCTCATAAATAAAAATAGTGTCTTAAAAAGATTTTTAAATTATTATTTAAATTTTTATTCCAGTAATCTCTTTTTTAAAAAAATAAACATAATCAAAATAGAACACTTTTTTTTTGTTTTTCTTATTATAATAGTGGCACTATTGGAATAAGGTTGGTCTTGCACGTCCAAAAGTAAACGAGTTGGGCCAATTCACTTCCAATGAATTTTTGAGGGCGCGAAACTATTATTTTTTTTTCTTTCTTTCTAACTGTTTTGTGAATAAAATAAAAATGTTTTACCTAATGTAAACCACTAGATATGCATATTTAATGTTAATTTTAATTTGTTTTTATATTTACCGTTTTATAAAAAAAGTATTATAAGAATTTGCTATTAATACGAAA
>JABUQX010030623.1:0-10000 GCA_015478945.1 Trachelipus rathkii
ATATATATATATATATATATATATATATTATATATATATATATATATATATTATATATATATATATATATATATTATATATATATATATATATATATATATTATATATATATATATATATAATATATATATATATATATATATATAATATATATATATATATTAAAACGCCTCGTGGCGCAGAGGTTGAGTCACCGCCTCTCATACGAATGGACGTTGCGGTTCAAAATCCTTCCGCGTAAGCAGTTGGTTTTTATTCTACCTGGAGGGGAGAATTAAAACTCGACTGCGAACACGTTGGTGGCACTGGTTTGGGATTGACCGGCCTTTAAAGTTCGATTTCCTGTGTGGTCCCCCGTGTTACCCCTTGCATAGGGGATAAAACAGTCATAGAATCCTTGGTTCAAGCGTAACACCTGAACACAGGTAGACCTTCCATCCTCTCCTCCACCGCTGGTTTTAACCCTCACTGACTTGGTTGTTCATCTCCCTCGTCGAAAATTAAGCGGGGGTTTAGACTTAGCGGGGGAGGATGTAAGGGGGCCTGTTGCACTACACCCTAGTTTGTTTGTTTTTATAGTGATAACTGATAGTTATACCTTTTGGTATAACTAACCATTTTTGTAAAACCAGGACGTTATTATTTTTATTTATCTTATTTTATATAATATTCATATATCGTTATTTATTTCTTATTTATTTATCACACTTCATAATGTTAGCATTTACTTTAATGTTCTTCATTTTTCTTTTTAAATATAAAGTCTCAGAAATCAGAAATAGTACATTTCAATAAATATTAAAATATTACACATTATCAGTTCAGTAATCAGTACTCTTACCTGTCTCTTTTTGAATGAATGCATGGATTGAATGTCCTTACACATCACTCTCGAGGTGAGTCATATATATATTTTACTCTGAATTTAGTTTATAAGATGTTTATATGCTGCATAAACTTATAAGGGGATGAACTAAAATGGACTTAAACTTACATTACAGTCCAACAGTCAGACATCTCGTGATTTCCCCAAGTGCCCCAGTGAAAAATTTCAACAACTAAAATCCCCTCGTTGCAACTTAAGGGTGAGATATTAAATCTTTTATAATTGAAAATAAAAACTATAATTATAATATCTAATTTATATTATAATTCTAGGGTCCTAGTGTTGGGTCCTAGTGTTGTGCTCTTTGCTCATAAATGAAGTGCCGATACGAGGGTTTGGGATTGTTCTTTTAGCCCCATAAACTACCGTTAATTGTGATTATGCACAGTGCTCTTCTAAGTGCAATTGAAATGAACCTTTATCAGTTTATCCAAACCGTAGCATAGACTGCAGCTATTGCTCTATTGGACAACTGAAATATTGATAAATAAGAAGTAAGAGCACTTGCAAGGTTTCTCATTAATTTCCCCACCTCGGCGAGCAAACAGAATCTGAACCCAACGCAAAAACTATTAATATATAAGGAATGTTAAAGATATCACGAGTGTTAAATAATAAGCTAAGTTTATTTGTAATTTGTAATTGTGTGAATTTTGAACACTTTGTAAATACGTATAATTGATTGTATGTTTGTATCTACACTACACACCACACTTTAGCAAATAATAAAAGTCTTGAACCAGAAACCAGGGATTTCATATATAACATAGACACTGATAATTTATTAAAATTAAATTCCTGAAAGTATGTGCGTTCCATAGAGTTCGCCCATACTTCATTTCTAAATAAACTGACCTAACCTAACAGTTAACCTAATTGTAAGTTTATATATTCAATATACCACATTTCTAACCTGATGGGTAACCTTAACCTTAGTCTTTAAAGATCTTGTATATAAAATATATCCAATTAATTATAAGTGCAATATTATAATAAAAATAAAACCAACACATCTTTTTTCTTCCTATCCTTCTTCTCTATCATCTATAAAGTACCCTCTTCTTGAATCTAATAAAAATAAAGTGTAACATTATAACTTCAAGAACCAACACAAGTCACACACAGGCGATCAGCACCAATGAATGTTAACAAGGTCCCAGAGGCATAGCAACCTCCGCTAGGAATTCTCTGACATGCCTGATAGTGCCTAGAAGTGAAGCAATAGGAGAAGATCATATCTCACTTTTCTTCAAGGTACCCTTATATATTTTTCTTACTTTTCTATTTTCTTTTTACTGATTATAATTTATAACTTAAAACTTGAAATCATACTTTAATAGTCAGAATCAACTGAAATAAATTTTCTTTGATTTTGTGTACTACTTGGAGAACAAGGCTTTATAACGATAAGGCTTTTATCCGGTGCACTTTTTATGCCTTACTGCCCTGTTCTCCGTAACATATATATATATATATATATATATATATATATATATATATATATATATATATATATATATATATATATATATATATATATATATATATATATATATATATATATATATATATTGATAAATTCTTTTAATCCTTTCTTCTCATTCCAGCAAAAATTGATATAGAATTATTATAATATAGGTAAAAATTTGATTATAATTTTAAGAAGTAATTTATAGTTAAAAATAAAGAAATAAAATTTAAAAATAATAAAAAAGTAAAAGTATATAAAAAATATAAAAAGTAACAAATAATAAGGATCGAGACGGAATAAATAAAAGAAGATATATATGAAAAATATATAAATCAAGAATAAGAAAAAGAAACTTATATCACCACCAATTTTTGACATCTTCAATCCAAATTCAAAAATGGAAATAAAAACTCCAACCAGGAATATCTTCGAGAAGAAATTGAATGGTAAGAATAAATATATTTTGCTTTAATCATTTTATAATCAAATTGACCTAATAAAATAAACAAACAAAAATGTCAAAAGAAGAAGATGAAGATACTGCAAAAGAAATTTTAAAAATAACAATGGATAAACTAACCGACATGATGAAGGAACTGATAGATAGTAAAGAAAAAGGAGTAACAAATGAACAAAGAAAAATGAATTTAATAACACCTAAATTTAGTGGAAAAAAAGAAGAATCTTTTGAAGAATACTTATTCAAGTTAAAAGTATGGAGAGAAGTATCTGAAGAAAAGGAAAAAACTAAAATAGCACAAATAATAGGAGGTTTAGCAGGAGAACCACTAGAAGTAATTATGTCATTAAATGAAAAAGAAATATGGACAGAAAATGGAGTAGAAATAATTATAAGTACATTAAAAGAAAGATATAGTAGAAATAAAGAACAAGAAAGTTATATTAAAGTACAAACACTATTGAATATGCAACAAAGAAAAGGAGAATCTTTCAGAGAATATGTAGCAAGGTATGATAAAGCAAAAAGAGATTGTGAAAAACTGGATGACATTAAAATAAGTGATAAGGTACATTCATACCAATTGATAAGTAACTCTAATATGAAGGACATGGAAAGAAAGTTAATTATAAATAAGATTGAAGGAGTTAAAACAAATATTTTCCTAACAACTAAAGAATCAATTGTAAATATGATGGAATCAGTATGTGAAATTGTAGAAAAAGAAGGCACTAAAAATGAAAATTGGTATAATAAAAATAAATTTTGCACAATATGTAAATACAATAATCATAACACTGAAGAATGTTACTGGAGAGAAAGAACATTTAATTTTAATAAATGTGGTATTTGTAAACGGAATAATCATAAAACAGAAGATTGCTATTGGAATGAAGAATATAATAATGTGTGTTGGAAATGTAAAAAAGAAGGACACATAATGAAAAATTGTAAAGAAAATGAACCAATAGAAGATAAAAATAATAAATCTATATTTTTTATAGAAAGAAATAATGAAAAACTATATTTAGAAAAAATTAACTCTATTATTAATACAGAAAAAGAAGAAAGAAAACTAAATAGAACATTTTTCAATAAGAATGAAGAATGTAATGAATCTAAAGAAATTAAATATCAAGAAGATGTAATGGCTATTATAGATACAGGAAGTATAGAGACAGTAATAGGAGAATTAGGATTAACAAAAATGATTAGTGGATTAACTGATGAAGAATTACAATATATACGATGACACACAAAATTTAAAAATGGTTGTTGTATTGGAAAAGAAAAACAGAATATAAAATATTAAAAGAAATATTATTGCCTTGTAAAATCAAAGGAAAGAGTTTTGATTTAAAAATCAATGTATTAGAGGGTGATATACCTTTATTATTAGGTAAATCAGCAATGAAAAGAATGAAATTAAAAATTAACATTGAAGATGGAACTGTTGATATTTGTGATCTTAATCTACAGAAAATACAGACATTTGATAATGAAGGAGGACATTCCTGCATACTATTGAATAGAAAACAAAAGAAAACATGTTGGATTAGTCAATTTAAAGACAATTGGATAAAAGAAAAAGATAGAAAAGAAAAATTAAAAAAGCTACATAGACAATTTGCTCATTGTGGAATAGAAAAATTATTTAAAACAATAAAGAATGCTAATCAAAAACAAATAAAAGAAGAAGATTTTTGGAATAATGTAAGAAAAGAATTGGAGCAAATTGTGAAAGAATGCGAAATATGTAAAAAATATAAGAAAACTCCACCAAGACCTGTGGTAGGTTTGCCATTAGCAAATAAATTTAATGAACTAATTCAATTAGATGTGGGAGAATTTGAAAGTAATAAATTTCTAGTAATAATAGACCATGCAACAAGATATACACAGGCAGTATGGTTAAAAAATAAAACCAGTAAAGAAAT
Organism: Trachelipus rathkii; assembly: GCA_015478945.1. Lineage (NCBI taxonomy): Eukaryota > Metazoa > Arthropoda > Malacostraca > Isopoda > Trachelipodidae > Trachelipus > Trachelipus rathkii. Next base: position 4,755 of record JABUQX010030623.1, read on the forward strand.
TATAGAAAGGTTAATCGAAAAATGGATTATATATTTTGGAAGTCCTAATAGTATTATGTCTGATGCAGGAAGAGAATTTCAAAACGAAGATATGGAAACTTTTACTACAAAATTGAATATAAAATTTATGAGTACAGCGGCAGAAAGCCCATGGAGTAATGGTTTATGTGAAAAGGTAGTAGGGTTACTTAAGGAATCATTATACAAGTTAAAACAAGAAGGACATGATAAAAAGAATAGTATGGCATGGGCAGTTTTTGCTAAGAATGGATTAACAAATTATTTGGGATATGCTCCTAACCAACTTGTTTTTGGAAGAAACATAGGAATACCAAACATAATAGATTGTGATAACATAATAATGAGTGAAAAGAGAGATACTGATGACATGATTAAAGAAGTATTAGAAACAATAGAACATGCTAGAAAAATACATATAGAAAATGAAAGTTCCGAAAAAATAAAACGTGCATTGAGATGTCAAATAAGAGAACACATATGTCAAAAGATATAAATATAGGTGAAGAAGGTATATTATAAAGAACATGATAAAGAAAATTGGAGAGGCACCAGCTTAAATAATGATGTGTAGATGGAAAAACATCACTAGTAAAACATGGAGGTACTTTAAGAGCTGTATCAAAAGCTTCAATTCAACAAGAATTTTCAAAAAAGTTAAGTTTTGGTTGAAAATAAAGCTGAACTTGAAATTCATCAGAATGAAAAGGAAGAAAGAAAGAAAATGAATTAAAGTTGGATAACACAAATGAGAATGGTAATGATACAGAAGAAAGAATATGGTCAAAAATTATAGTGATGAAACTGATAATGAAAATGAAAATCAAATTATTGAAGATGAATGAAGAAGAAGAAGAAATGACATCAATTGATGAATATGAAGAAATTGATTCCTAAAAAATTTCGAAACAGCCTCGGTCACTTCAACGGAAGAACTTGAAGAATAATGAAAGAAAAATAATAATTTTATGTTATTAGTAGAGCTGGCAAAGCAACTAGTAAAAAATATAATAGATGTTATAACATACGTAATTTAAATACAAATAGAATATATGATATAGATTTGAAAGAATTTGAAAAAATATATGAATTAGATGTAATTGAAAATGAAGAAGATAGCGAGGAAGAATCGTTGGATGTAAGTGAGGAGATAATAGATGAAATAGATAGTGAAGATGAACATTCAGCCTGTGATCAACTTGGACAACTTTTGATGAAGAAATTAACAGCAAAAAATAAAATGTAATTAACTGTGATCATCCACAATATTAATTTGAAAATTTATTTAATGAAACTGAAAGAGCAATTAATGTAAGATGGGTAATTAGTGAAAAATTAATGCAGAATAACAAGAAAAAATTTAAAGCTAGATTGGTAGCTAAAGGATATGAAGAAAAAGTAGAGGAAAAAACAGATGCACCAACAGTATCAACTGAAGCAATGAAAATGATACTAACCATAGCTCAGGAAAAGAAATGGAAAATAAATGCTATGGACATTTCAGCAGCATACTTACAAGGAGATACAATAACAAGAAAAGTATATCTAAAACCACCAACAGAATTTGACAATGGTAAACTTTGGAGACTGAATAAAAAACCGTTATATGGATTACAAGATTGCTGCTTGATGTTGGTATTTATCATTTGGAAAAACAATTAATTAATTAGGTTAAAAAACAAAGTAAAAATGGAACCAACCCTATTTATAATGAAAGATTAAAAAATTGATATAGATGGATTATTATGTACACATGTAGATGATATTTTATGAGGTAGGAAGTAAAAAAATTTTGAAAAACAATATAATAAATAAATTAAAAAATATCTTTGAAATAGGAGAAAGTAGTTCAGAATCATTTAAATATTTAGGAGTTCAATTATGTCAAGAAGACAACATGATAATAATGGAGCAAAATATTTACTGGGAGAAGATTGCAATTAATGTAAGAAAAACAAAAGAAAATAGAAAACTTAATAAAAAAGAGATAAAAGAATACCAACAATTGATAGGAAAATTAAATTGGATGGCAAGAAATACAAGACCAGGTTTAGCTTATATAGTTAGTAAAATGAGCAAGGGAGAAAAAGAACTGAGTATTAAAGATTATAAAACTTCATAGATTGATAAAAAAATACAGAAATAAATTAAATACCATACAAATAAATAATGAGAAAATTGAGAAACTTCATAACATTATTGCTGATTCATTTTTGCTAATAGAGAGGGAGATAAAACACAACTAGGTTGTATAATTTTTGCGATGTGGATAAAAAAGGAAAAAATTGATACCCATCAATGTGGAAACAAATAAATCAAAGAAAGTTAATCATTCAGTTATACAAGCAGAGGCAAATAGTCTGCTTGAAGGTATAGAACAATCATTATATATATACAAAAAATGTGGGAAGAAATTACTAATAAAAATATACCTATAATTTTGAGAACTGATAGTAAGACACTTGTAGATACTCTAATGTCAGAAAGACAATCAAAAATTAAAAGCATGAGGATCATCATATCAGCAATAAGAGAATATCTAAATAATCAAGAAGTACAAAAAATAGAATGGGTGAACAGTAATGATCAATTTGCTGATATTTTCACCAAAGAATTACATAATAAAAAAATGAAAAATGTAATTTCTAGAAGAGTGAAGGATGAAAATGAAAATAAAACAGCAAATAAGAACTTCTTCAAATGTAAGATGACAAAAAACAAATTTGAAGAAGCAGAGAGGTGGAAGAATGATAAATTCTTTTAATCCTTTCTTCTCATTCCAGAAAAAATTGATATAGAATTATTATAATATAGGTAAAAATTTGATTATAATTTTAAGAAGTAATTTATAGTTAAAAATAAAGAAATAAAATTTAAAAATAATAAAAAAGTAAAAGTATATAAAAAATATAAAAAGTAACAAATAATAAGGATCGAGACGGAATAAATAAAAGAAGATATATATGAAAAATATATAAATCAAGAATAAGAAAAAGAAACTTATATCACCACCAATTTTTGACATCTTCAATCCAAATTCAAAAATGGAAATAAAAACTCCAACCAGGAATATCTTCGAGAAGAAATAGAATGGTAAAAATAAATATATTTTTGTTTTAATCATAATATATATATATATATATATATATAAATATATATTATATATTTATATATATAATATATATATATATTATATATATATATATATATATATATATTTATATATATATATAAAACTATATATATATATATATATAATATATATATATATTACTATATATATATATATATTGAATAACGATATATTTATAGTTTATGTATATATTACACTTCTATTAATTATATATATATATATATTAGGGGTGTACCGGAACTGAAATTTTTCAGTTCCGGCCGGAACCGGAATTAGCGAATCACAAAATAAATTCCGCCGGAACCGGAATTTCTTATGAACTTTCGTTTAAGTATAAAAGAAATGTAAAAAATTTTTATATAACTTTCAACATAATCTTACGTTTAGTACAACGCCACTTCATGAACATTTGGAAAAATCATCATGGAAAGGAATATCTGGAAGTCCAAATATTTTAATTAGTAAAAGGGAGAGTCTTGTATTTTCTAGAACAGGGAACCACAAAAGAGCAATAGATCCAAGCCGTGAGATAAGTGAGTTTTGAGAGAGTTTTTTCCCCCCAAAAGATTTGGCATTATCAATGACCCCAAAATCAACAGAAAATAATTGAAATTTTATCTACAAGAGTTTAACCAGCCATTCAGTCACTGAAGAGCAGGGATTCATAGAACTTATAGCCCATCTTCAACCAAAATATCTTATTCCTAGTAGAAAATATTTTGTAGAGATGTTACCAACTTCATACAGGAAATTATGATCAGCAGTATTCGAGAAGTTCTCTAAGGCTGATCAGATATCATTTACTACAGATATATTGAGAGCTAAAAAATTCAAACGAGTCATTTATTTCTTTAACTGCATTTTATCTTACCAGCGAGTTTAAAAAATGGACCGAGTACTCCATTGCAAGTATTTCCTAGGTTCTCATTCTGGAATTAAAATCACTATGAGAACTGACTTTATTTTCTAATAAATAAGAGAATTGAGTAGAAAATGGATGCTTGAAGAAATATGCAAATAATTGAAGGTAGAAAGTGATAAAAGTAGTAGCAGTACAGAAGAAGGTTCAAGCGATGAGTCATCCATCCATTTTCAGAAACGAGCATTATCTACAATGAACTTAGATTTGCCAAGTACCTCAAAATCATCAGGAACATTAAGAAAAAAAATTACTGCAAAGTTACTTAGTTTTTATAAGTTTGAAGAAAGTGAAAGTGACAGCGAGTCAGTTAGTGTAAAAAGTAAAAAAAAGGAAAAATCAGTGGCTCTTCAAAAGGTGAAATCTTAAAGAAAATTGGAATTTTTTTTACCAGAAAAAATCAATTTTCTTATCTGGGAAAAGAAGAATTACTTTATTGGTGGAAAATGACAAAAGCTAAATTTCCAAACATAACAGTACTAGCAAAAAAATTACTCTCCTTTCCAGTCTTCCTTCATATATTTCAGAGAAAATTATTTCATTTTTCAAAAAGCAGGAAATATACTTGGAGGAAAACGTTTAAAAATTATTGCCCAATACTGTGAACCAGTTTTAACTGTAGCATATGTAATCCACTGTATGAATGCTACACAAGGCTATTATTATTTTTTGTTTAAAAGATGGGGTTATGGGTTATGTAAAATAAATCCATTCCAGCAAAATATTTTCTCAGAAGTAGATTAGTAATTCCGGTCCCGGCCGGAATTTTTCAAAATTCCGGCCGAACCAGAACCGGAAAAAAATGTCAAACTCCGGCCGGAACCTTGTGTTTAGAGTAACACCTCTAATATATATATATATATATATATATATTATATATATATATATAACTATATATATTATAAGTATATATATATATATATAATATATATATATATATATATATATATATATATATATATATATATATATATTATATATATATATATATATATTATATATATATATATATAAAGAACGGCCTCGTGGCGCAGGAGGTTGAGTCCCCGACCGCTTCTCATACGAGAGGACGCTGGTTTAAATCCTCCGCGTAGCAGTTGGGGTTTTTTATCTACCTGGGTGGCAAGAATTAAAACTTGACTGCGAACACTGTTGGTGGCGCTGGTTTGGGATAGC
>JABUQX010030623.1:12500-15000 GCA_015478945.1 Trachelipus rathkii
CTCTCAGCAGCACTAGATAAATGTAAAGTTAGCGACAGAGATGCTGTTCATATATTGACAGCTTGCGTTGAGGCACTAAATTTAAATCAGGGAATATGTCATCAACCACACGTCCTTTAAAAAGGGTAAAGAAAAGTTTCGTAAGCAGGCAACATTAAGCATTAGATTAAATTTAATGATTCAAAATTAAACTATGTAGTAATCCACTGGGATTCTAAAATGCTCCCTGATATTAATGGAAAAAAAGTGAGTTGATCAACGCCCAGTGATAGCAACTGCTTTCAACGTAGAACAATTTCTAGGACTTCCAGAACTTTCATCAGGAACAGATAAAGAGAAATCATCAGCTGTATATGATACAGCATAGGAATGGTCACCACTAGACACTGTTCAAGCCATTGTTTTTGACACAACCGCCAGTATTAACAAGGAAGCTAAACGGCATGATATCTTTTTTAACAAAACCCAAACCATATGTTTTATGCTTGTCAACACCATAGTTATAAAATTGTTCCCTCCACACTCTTCTCACATCAATTTCATTAGTTACGAAAGCACCATAGATATTTATTATTCTTTGCAGATTCCCCTTACTCTCATTTTTAACCTTTCACGCTTCCTTCCCGAAAAGCTTCCTATTCCCTTGTAAGTCCCCATTCATCCTTCTTCCAAACTGTTCATTTACCTCATTTTTTCTCCTACGTATGTAACTTGTAGTATTCCTTTTTCATTCTTATATAATTCCAAAAGCTCTTTTTTTTTTTCGAAACCATCATTTGCTTTTAGCACATCCAACCACGCCTCTTTTTTACTTTTAAAAACCACTTGCATCGCCTCTCCATTCCACCACTCACGGTTGAGATTCTTACTTCCTACTTTAGCACATCCACAAACTTCTCTTGCACTACTAACAAAGGCTTCCTTCATTTGTGCCCAGATTTGCTCAGTTACATCGTGTTCACATTCGACCGATTTATTTGCAAGCGCTCTTAAATTCTTTTCCTTATTACCTTGTTCACTTAACTTCCCGCTCTTAATTCTTCCTACTTCCTTCCTAACCTCTTTTCTCTCCATCCAAGCCCCCACTAACTAATCTTACATAAAACAATGATCTGATAATCCCATCCCCAGCCCTCTCACCAATTTAACATCCATCACATACTTCAACATCTCCTCCTACACCAACACAAAATCTATCATACTCTTCACTTTGATACCATCTCTACTTACACCAACTCTAGTATATTTATTAATACTCTTGTATTTAAAGAAAGTATTACTTACACACACACCCTTTCCTTACAGAAATCAATCACCCTCCTACCTTTCTCATTTTCTCCTGTCACCCCAAGTTTACTTGTTATACCATCCCTTCTCTGGTCACCTATCCAACCATTTAGAACCCCCAACACACTCAATCTGAAGCTCCTACTTCCTCCATCTAAAGGATCAGAAAGTCGCACTCTCCTCAACATCTCCCTCAGATGGACCATGTGTTACAACCACACATACCTTGACCTTTTCAAACTTAAATTTAATCATTAGAATTCTAGTACTTACACAAAGTCCACCATAACTCCGTGCCACATGTCACTCATCATAATCGCAACTCCTCTCCACTCCAGCACACACACATTTCACACCACACCACTCATCTTCACAATTTCCTTTCATCTTTGTCTCGGTCACAGCGAACAAATCAAATTAACCTTTCTAAACACATCCATAACATCTCTCCTCTTCTCCTCAACATTTATTCCTCTGACATTCCACGCACTCAAACAATTCATACAATTTCATTGAAAGATACATGGTCGCTTACGACGATCACGACCATGTCTGAGGCCTACAATAGAATACCTAGCAAGAAAAGTGGTAGTGGGCAGCTAACCCAACTACCACTGTCCTTTTAGTAGCCTTCTACCACAAGCAGAAAGGCTAACCACTGGGCACTGGAATGTCATGGGAAATACCCTACACACCATAAGCCCAAAGGGAGATACTTTGAGTGTGCTTATATATATATATATATATATATATATATATATATATATATATATATATATATATACTATAATATAATATATATATATATTATATATAGGTATATATATATAATATATATATATATATATATATATATATATATATAACTTCATTTAAGTGACACAGTAAACCTAATCTATGACATGAAAATACTAGATTCAGCAATACAACTCTAAATACTTACGATACTTTGGATAATCTTCTCCTAAATCATATGAAGGAACAGCTACTGAAGCATTAGAAGCAGTTGATACTCCATCTGTGGATGTCACAGTTGTAGCTGTCAATGTTGCAGAGGGAGATGTACTACTGTAAGTAATTTGTGCTGCGGCAGTTGCAGCTGCAACTGCAGCTCCCATTCCAGTCTTTTGTTGCATTGCTTGTAAAGCAGACTGTGCAACTGCTGCAGCAGCATTGACTGAATCAGATTGGGTACCGCTTGAAACGGCCTGTA